>JAVTVY010047558.1:0-24059 GCA_036873755.1 Hanleya hanleyi | reverse complement strand
TATCTTCGAATAAACAAATCACATCACGCTGAAATTGTTCAGCTGACTTCTCTGCTGTTCTGTTATGGTAAAGTAAACATGTCATTTTTGAATTTTGTCCATTGTTATACACGAAAACACTTTTATCATAATTTACCTTCATTTTGGTTTGCAGTATGATATGAGCTCTGATGATCACCTGTTTGTAATAGTTTGTAACGTATCAAACTTAGAAAAATATATAAATTTCCCATATCAGATGTCACCATAATGTCACCACCGAAATATCCGAGAATAATTTAAAACATAAAATATTTTGTAGTCCCTCAACGATATTGACAATTTTGAGGATTGTTTTTTTATTTGAAGTGACCTCTTGTAAATATATTGTTTTTGCTATTTTACCTGAAATATTGCTGGTCCTCCCCCTAGTGAAACGCTACACGAAATTACAAGTATACAATGCCATTAATACATAGAGCATGTGCATAAGTCATATATCCTGTGGAAATATGCGAAACGGTTTACAGAAGGATATTGACTGTCGTATGCCAGATATACGTAAGCTTTAGAACTAACTGTACATATATATATATATACACACAGTAAATAAATGCAGCGAAACTGCCTTTGTGTGCGCAAATATAATATTGTTAAAAAATCATGACGAAGTCAACTGGTTTGATTTCTGGCTAACTAGTTTCTTTGTCTCTTGACGGTTTATCAAAGCTTTATTCGATCAAATAAATTACGGCTATTTATACATACACACATGTAATATTGACTTGGATACTGTAGTCTAAGCGACAGCATATCTAAGGTTAAACAAGTTAATACATGGCTATATAACAATCGACGGATTTTAATGCATCATTGACAGTATATACCGTATTATTACAGACTATAAACGAGGCAAACAATCTGAACAATCGAAAGGATTAAAGAGAGGTATTAACAGTGAGTTAAGACTACAAACTATCGGATTAACATAGAGACGATCAATTACAATTATTCTCTATGGTAAGCTCAGAACGGAACTTATGTATGAAGTTTGTTTCTGTCACTTCACGTGATAGCTCTTAATTCCTGTACGCTCATTAACACCACTCTGCACCACAAACCAGCTAAGGAAAATGTTCATGGGAACACCAGTAAACCGAGCGTCCAGGTTGGCTGTCTTCATGGACACCAACACCAAAATATGTAAAAACTTCTTTATTACAGGATACTATAATAGCATAATTCACTACATGAAATATTACTACAAACCTCGACCAGCAAGACAAATATTACTGCGAATGATGGCATCCAAGAAAAATGATTCCACACATTATCCATGCTGGAGAGTGAATTTACTACGCGTTAGGTGTCATTCCAGTTAGAAAGCCCGACTCTGCACGCTGGAGAATTGATCATCATAATAACTCAGTCACATTTGTGATGATCACTTCAAAATATTAAGTATCTCTAGATGAACTTCGGCATTTTGCTCTATTACGTCACTAATAATGGTTAGACGCCAATTCGGAACTCTCATGACGTCTTGCGGCCATTTTTCCTAAAATGAGATCCCTCGGTATTTTCTTTAGATTGTTGAAGCCTTCAATATCTGCTCATGTCTTTATGCTGCGAGAGCCTTCATTGTTTATCCATGTCTCTAAAGCCATAATTAATTGTTGTTGTTTTCTTTGTTTCAGATTGCAGGAGCTTTTGTCACGTATTTCATAGTTCTCGTCCAGTTTAAACAACCGAGTGGATCAGCGGCCGGTCTCTCGACGTGCAACTGCACAGACATTCTTCTCAACTCCACTTTGCAGTGTTCCATCATGCTGTGAAACACCCAGGAAATCCTTTGACCTTTGAGGATGAAGAACGTTCGTCATTCTTTGTCTATAATTATCTAATGCTCTGGGCAGGTGATTTCACGGAACAGTTGAAACAATTATCGCCACCCTTAATGAAATAAACTTTTGTTTGCCTCGTGAAATTAATTTCGCAGTCACAACGCTCGATAATGATTCGCTACACGTGTCTTTCTGAGAAACCGTACACTTACAGTGCATTCTCAAATGCGCGATTTGGGACCTGTCCAGGTCTGGAGGGAGGGGGCTGTAAAGATTCTTATTATCCCTTCAGCTAGGGGCCTGAAACTTATCACACTATACCCCTGAATCAAATTCTACTAGCAAATGTAAAAAACAAATCAAAGACGGCCTCCACGTCATAGTGATGTCATTTTCAAAAAGGTATTTTGGGAAGATTTTTTGTCAAATTTTTCGATTCTATTATTGATGTGTTTTCTTCACTAAAACTGGATAATAAATGAGTAGATTAGTAGATAATAATCTGATCTGATAACAATAGCTTTTGCCGACTTATACTCGCAGAAAGCAGGAATTTTGACGAAAAATGTCGGAAACATCACTTTTCTGGTACTCCACATGGTCGCCATTTTTAATTTACCCCCGTGATCCTTTGTTCGCGGAGTTAGGAAAATAGATTAGGAGTGTCAGCTCTCGAGTTTGTGTCATTCCGGAGATAAGGTAGATACTTTGGTAGGGTGGGGGGGAGGGGGGATTGCACCACTAGGCCTGGAAGGGTTAATCTCAAACCAATCTTCTGTATATTTTGGACCATTTTTTTGTTACTGATATAAAGAAGGTCAAGAATAGAAATATTTAGCAGACTTTGACCTTTCAGCCTGGGGATAAAGTACATACAATTAGCAATAGATCGACGATATTGCTATGAATTATCGTGTTTTGTCTCAGATCTTATGATGCTCTTCTCACCAAGGCAGACACTTGTCCTCCGCATTTGCAGAGAGTTTAGCTGATAGCCCAGGAAACGTTCAAGATTCTTCATAAAACAAACCCTGAATATTTACACGACTTAATCAAGGTGAAAAATACTCAGTATGATTTTAGATATCATAATCTTTTAGTAGTGCCCAAGACAAGAACTACGAAACAATGGACTTAAAAGTTTCAGATATCAGATATCAATGATTTGGCTGAAAATGTCCGAACAGAAACTTCATTTAGTGATTTTAAAAATATTCTAAAGATTTGGTGTGGAAATAAATGTAGGTGTGCAATGTGCCAAAAGTGAAGTCTAGCCTCGAAGATTACTGAGATATTTCTAAAAGCTCAGCTTATACGTCATAATCTGTGATCTTATCTAATTTGTATATAATTAATATATTTATTATTTAACATGTTGTGCAATCTAACTATCGGTAATGGCATACATATGTAACTTATATTTTTATAAAAGGGAAAAATACGCACATAAATTGTAAGTGAATTTTAAGCACAATGTCAATTTTATTGTCTGTATGATATTCACGATTGTTTTGTATTGCATGTTGTTTCGTTTAAGTCGGTAGTAGAGCTTATGTTGTATATTCCGCAAAGAAACCGACGTTAAATAAAGCTTATCTTATCTTATCTTATAATATTTGCCAAATTGATCGAAGTCATCAAAAGTCAGACTATGAGAATTCCTATCAAGTCTGAGAAGAGTAGTGGCCAGTAGCCTACCATCGTTGTTGTTGTTCACATTTATAATCATCACACCGAGAGAAATGGAGAATCTAGCAATGAGTTCTCTCTCCCCTCCCCCCTCCCCCCCACCTCCCCCCACACGAGAACTCAAGGTATCGCGAGGATTCTCCTGATGGGGCATCCTGTTGATTTGTGTCGTGGATGTTACCGTTGCTGGATTCCACTTCAAATACCACTGCGATTCCTCTATTTCTCTCAGTGTAGCCAAATGATCGATTTACTGCTAAACGTTCAGACATCGACAAACCTCAAATACAAACATATTTCCGTCATTTAAAACATTCATCTCTGCTGTGGCATAAATTAAAGCAGGATTAACGATTTTCTCTAGTCGAATTGAGGAATCCACGCGGACTTGTTCATAACATGTCCGTAGAATGATTGAATGATTTGTTGTACGCCGGTTAGACGAGGTGAGCTTGGGTATGCATTGTGCGTGTTGTATATGCTATGTATTCAACTGTCTCAAAACATGGAACATTACAGAGTGGAGTTGAGGAATATTTCCGTACAGTTACACATTGAAGAACATTCCGTTGAACCGGAAGGCTGTTGGAACTGGATCAAAATTATGAAGTAAGTAATGAAGGCTCCCGCGATCTGAAACAAACAGACAAACATACATGTATTATAAAAAATTGAGGTTCCCCAATCTGACACGTGTGGTGCTCTAGGCGAAACGAGTAATAATAATATAGACAATGATAGAATGTTGGAAACCTGTTGTCATTACTTTCATACACAGCCAGAAAACTGTTGATGGCCCATCACCCTTTAATAGTGATCAGACCTGGCCATCACCTTTAAAAGATGATTACTTAGAGTCATCACCTTTGAATGGTGATGGCCATCACCCTCATTTTGCCTCATCGCCCTTAAAATGTGATGACCTAAATTAACACTCATTACTCATCACTCTTTCCATTCCAATGACCATCACTTTCAAAGGTTTTCATAAAAAAGGTGATGGCTCTTACTCACCCCCTTTTCGGGGCGAGAGTTATGACCTTTTTTATGGCTGTGATAACCTGTCCCAATATACACTCCAGTGAACACGGATATAAATGTACCTCTTCATTTCTTCGGAAAAGTGTTGGAACGAGAAAAGACATGCTGATATGAGAAGAGACCTGTTCTATTGTGCATTGTCCGTTTATTGCTTTTGTGGTTTAATGGAAGTTAATATTCTTTCTAAGTCTACTAGATTACGAGTAATTCGTCTCAAAGTATTTACTCACCGTCAGGATGGCGGGTTTATCGATTACAAACATATCCATAGCCGTCAATCCAATAGACTCCCCCGTCAGTTTGTTGAGAAACATGTTCATCTATAAATTCAAGAAAAAATGATTTAATGATGAATCGTGGGGCACCACGAGATCATGTGCATGGAGACACAAAGCTCATTAGTCTGTTGCACGACAAAACCCCTGCAGATGTATTATAAGCGAGTAGAACTATTATATATCCGGAAGCATCCAAAAGTATTGAGTGACATGACCTTTATTTTTTTTATCAGACTTTAGATCGATAGATGGCTGTCCAAAGAACTTAATAATTTTACCTCCATGGCAAATTCTGCAGAAGACCGATCGACTCTAATATCATGAATATATTTCAGTGGAGCATGAGCCTGGAAAAAAAAGAATAATAGTAGCAAAGGGAGTACAATTATCAGTGGATACATTCGCTATTGCTTGATGTGGACTTCAATAATAATGATGATTAAAGCAAATCTGGGTTGATAGTTTCCAACACCACTAATCGGTTCTCGTTTCATACAGCACAGACGGTGCATGCAGTTGTTAAAAGTGTCACATGGTATAACCCCCGTGCCTCATGCCTTCGACTTGGCATAGGGACTCAGATCACCTGCCTGCAAAGCAATTCTTTAAAGCCACTGAAACGCCTGTCCTCTGCCACTCCTGATGCTTTTAGTTGTATCTTTCTGCTCACAAGTTTGGGTGATGTCAATGAAGTAGAATAGTTCTAAAGAGGAACCCAAATGGAAAATCAAACTTGTCAGAACTACGCTACAGTACAGCCCAGAAAAAAATGACCTCAAAGACGAACCTTACACGAGATTATTAAGGTTGAAATTCAACTGCCTGTTCAAGCTGACACATCTATTGCAGGACGTATACGCGCTTTCCCCGTGACTGATCAGACTGTATATGGTCAAATATCCCGCCTGACCATCTCTTTCATGGTCGTCCCGACTACATTTTTGTTGTGAGGTGAGCAAGATACTTGACCATATATACCATGATTGGACACGTCTGTACCATAAAATGTATGGTCAAACTGACTCTATCCTTCTCATAGTGTATCGATATCATTTTCGGGCTCCATTACCATCGACTTCAGCAACAAATCTTTTAGTACCAGAAATTTGAATAGAGTCGGACCTAATCCCCAGACTAACGGAAGACTATCGAGACGTATTACACACAATCTTTCTATGACCGAATGGTCCTGGTCTGTACTAAAGTCTGTCCATTTTAATTAGTCGCCTACTTTGAAGCTTGTACAAAATCATTAATTAACTCTGCAACAATTTTCTTTTTTGCAGCGTGTAGAACAAGCTGGGCTCTACAAAATGACCTCCATTTCTCTGTGATATCGATAATATATCACGCTCGAACCAACTTTTTAATTATCTCCATATAAAACTCCAGTGCAGTTGTTTATGTACCGGGCCTCAATTACATAAGGATACGTCATAATGTATTCATGCTCACTGGCACAAAGGTCATTGATGCCGAATACAGTAATAACAGGAGGTCCGTGTGAGTGTCGCTTACACCCCGTGCCCAGTGAAATTACCGAACGATAAACCGCACCCACCTCAAAGACCGTACACGGCATTGTTGACCTTTGTGCTAGATTATGACGTCTTCCTATGTAATTGAGTCCCGGTACATGAAACAACTGCTCTGGAGTTTTATATGGAGAGAATTACAAAGTTATTTCAAGCGTGATATATTATCGATATCACGGAGTAATAGTAGTCATTTTGTGGAGTTCAGTTTTTTCTAAACGATGCAAAAAAGAAAATGTATCCAGAGTTAATTGCTGATTATTGACAAGCCCCAAAGCAAACGACTAATTAAAATGGACAGACTATAATGCCGCCGCGTGGGCCTGTGCAGAAATGTTTTATTATTCGGGAATTCTATCCTGGCTATAACTATAATTATTAGATATTCGGTTATATTGTGGATTTTCTTTAAACCCACCAGGCCTGTGCGATTGAGAGGTTTGTCCCAGTCGTGGGTGGTGGGTTGGACTTCTGTTTCTTGTTTGTTTTCCATATCATTTGGGATGGAAGGCTGAAACTTTTCATAATATATACCTTGGTCAAGGTCTAGAAGAAAATGTAAACAAAGATCAACGATGATCATCATGATGACGTCACAATGACGTCATTTTGTCGAAAGCCATTTTTCGTTATTTTTATTAACCGCTTTTCCGACTTTTTATGCTTTGTTTTCTCTCAGAAACTAATTAATATGATAGAGAATAATTCCTTTTGGCAAAATAAACTACTCTTATACCATTTTTGGCAGGAAAGATGGACACAACGTGTCCGCCATTTTGTATTTTACCATCACCCTTTGCACCCAGGGTTATGCAAATAGTGTCAAAATGAAGCCAATAAGTTTCGGGCCAGGTCAAATAGGGCTGAACATGATAATCTCAACTAAGAAGACCAACCAACCAGTTATGCAAGAATCATCTAATCTGTTAATATCCTCATCAGCTATGTGCTTATTGTGAGTCTACTTTGTGTTTCTTGTATTCTGGTATCTCACATATGTAGATCTATGTATGGTTTCTCGCTTAGCCTAAAAAAGAATCTATACATCTGTAAAACCAAAGTGTCAGACAATACATCGTAATGCCAAATATTGTACAGCTGTAACATTCCCATGCACATATTAAAGGCAAGTCCTGTCGTATTAAATACACTGAAAGTATCATCGGCATTCTCAACTATTCGGCACACTGTCTGGTGTCGTCGCATGAAACATTCTACACTGCGGGAAATTTCGCCTTCAGTTGAAATGTCGGCTCGGAAATCCATATTTAGTATCTCGAATTCCCTGTAAATCACAGCACACATCATGAAGAAAAGGCACAAAGTGAATATCCAGGAAGCTACCACGTACGCCGTCAAGAATAAGGAAATAGACTTCACATACACCATGGGCCTATGGCCAGTTGGCATAGGGACGACAAAGATATCGAAGCAGATAAGAAATCGACGAGACATGATCTTTGCGTAAGATCTGTCAAAATGTTCGTCAGTCACATCCGCGTTAATGTTACGATTGGTTTCCCTAAGTTCCTGCCATCTCGTGAGAAATTCGCTTAAACGATTCGCATAGCTGCACGCTTTGAAATTCACAGTACAGTTGGCCGCGTTCTCAGCGATCCACAGGTGGACGATCATTTTCGTGAAGAGAGCTTGTCCGAAGGATTGCGTGAAGCTGTAGGCGAGAAAGAAGCGAAAGAAGTTCAACCATAGTAACACTAAAATAACGACAGAGTAGGCTTTGCTGATACCAGAGACTCTTTTCTCTATTAAAGTCGTCTTCTTGTTGTTTAAATGTAGGAGTCCAAATAGGGCCATCGTCAGGATTATTGGCTTATAAAGCTGTGATAATGTTTGCTTCAAGCAGGTTTCCATTTTATCTGTGTCTGCGTCCTCGTGGCGGATATCTTCCTCGTGGTCCAGGGTATTTAGGTAAGGTTTAGCGGGCGATGAATATGGCATAACTGAGACACTTTTGGCGAACCCGGGCATGGCGAATTCAGTCGTGTTGGACCACAAATGTGTACACAGATACCGAATATACACGTAACACTGGGAACAACTGTCTTCGCAAAGTGCAATAAATTGAGCCGAGGATTAACTTGCATCTCTGGTGGAAACAAGTTATCAAATTTTCAACAGGCAACACACACAACTGTTCGTGTTCTCTTTTTGATTTATACGGATCACCTTCAATAATGTCACGGCATATTTGTTTTCCTATTTGCTAAGAAGTAAGTCTTGTCTATCGATTGATTTCAAGCACATTTCCTCGTAAACTTACGCAATTTACCCTCACTTATAACAATTCCTGTCTATTTACCAAGCGAAACACGACAACCGCTGCAGTATATGCTAACGTAAATGCTAATAGGTTCCTTTGTCCAGACATCGAAGTAATATGGGTACACTGCAAACGTCGTCGCCCAATGAAACGATCTGGCAATTGAATCATTCCACTCGAGTGTAAGTATGTTATAAGTATTGGTTTGTTAGCGATAAAGCAAGATCAATTGCACCATCAATATGTTAGTTGTTCTACCCGACTGATTCTTCGAACCCATATACAAGAAATAATCTCCAGCATATTAATTTTATATCCACAATACTGAAATTATTTTCTTGAAAATGTTTTTCGTATTTTCCGTCAAATATTTGAATGCAATACTGCTGAGAGTAACATGTAGTTGGTATTTGAAATATAACCTTCACATGGTATATACCTTTATATTACGTCGACTGTATCATGAGAGGGAAGCTTGGCGATGTCTAGCCCGAATCTCTGGAAAGGTTCGACCGTTTATGCTATGATAAGTATATAATAATATATAAAGATAATAATAATGGTGAATGTTTCTGATTTGTCTATGCAATCTGTTTATATTTGTCTCGAAGCGATAGAGAAGGGACCATAAACAGGACTGGGGATGCGCTAGCAACAAACAACAAAACTAAACGGGCTACGAAAGAAGTGAATTGGAAATCATTTAGATTGAATAGCATGATAATTCGAGCTCGTTAACCGTGTCTGGCCTGGGCTCTTTGGTACCCCACATGACCGTTAACTTGAATTTACTCATGATCTTCAACTGCGGGGGTTATACAAAAGAGCTCAAAATTACCCCAATATGATCAACTACAAAGTCAGGGAGTGTCAGCTCTCATTTTTTGTCGTTTCGGAGATATCGCAGGAAGTTTTGTAGGGGAGCATAATGACCACCCCCGAGGCCTCGTAGGATTACTGTGTAATGTTTACACCCTGTTGACACACCAGTGAAGTTGTACCAGATAACACAGAGAACCCCGTAAAAACATCGTTGTCTTCCGGGAGTTGAATGAGGACCTATTCAATAATTGACGATATATATGTAAGATATTTTTTTGGCTTAATCCAATTAATAACTGAAGCAACTTGACCAGTCCCAAATTCCTTCTAGACCCAAGTATTCCAAATTATGAAGGCGATGGATTTAATCAGTATTAGCTCCAAAACACAATCATAGTACACATTAACATAGATTATAGTATCGTTCAAGAGAGAAGCGGTCAATAGTTTGCAATGCTGCCAACAAGAAATCGTGATGTTGCAAATATTAAAGCCATATCGTTGATCATTAATCTTACATTCATATCATTTTCGTTAAAACCGTCGTTATTCCAGTCACGTCTCGATGGTGGTGTCCATAAGAACACCATGGGGATCTTGAAGTACGGTACTTTGGTTCATACGGCCCCTAGGCCCGGGCGGTATTATAGGCCGTGTCATACCAAAGACTTGAACAATGGAACTTGTGCCCAGCATTAAGACGACAGAACAAGGACTGGTTCGCTCAGTGTCAGTATAATGTGACCGAGCGGAGTATCATGTCTGCCTACGGCATGATGTTTCATGGGACAGCACTATAAAAATGGCAGCATTAGATCCGCTCAGTTACAAGTACATGTAGGTATACTGTATTTACCTTTCGTTGCCGCATTAATATTGTGATTATCCATTGCGGAAATAGAATATTTTTTATTCCTATCGGGCTTGGACGATTTGGGGAAAACATCACTTTTCTGGTACCCCACCTCACTACCATTTTGACTTAACCAATAATTCTCCGTCCTGGGCTTGCCAATAAGCTCGAAATAATCAGCTACAAAATCACAAGTTTTAGCTGAGTGAAAAGTTCTATAATCCACTCCCCCAATCAGGCTAGGTTTAACGAGATAAAGCTGACCGGGACCCTATACTTGGCAACGCTGATTATAAGAGCCTAAGTGATGATACATGAACGGTCAAAAGTACCGAGAACCCCTCAGCCTTGGTGGTATATAAAAAGTGCCCTAATCGACGAACAAGCAGTTGATGACACCAAGCAACTGGTAGCAAAATTGAAATTACAAGCGTCTAGTCCGTCATTCATAACCCAGCCGTCGTCCATTAGAGAATATCAGCGTCCATAATCCAAAGACCTATTCCATTTTCCATATAACAGTATTAGCACCAAATTCAAAAAGACAATCATATTATACATAAACATAGGCTTGTTTCCTGCAAGAGAGAAGCGGTCAACAGTTTTCAATGTTGCCGGCAAGACATCATGATGTTCCAAAATATCAAATCCGTATCGCTGATCAGTATTCTTAATCCATAATATTCGTTATAGAGTCGTCATCTAAAAAATGATGTATCTCAGTCACGCTTTGATTGTGACTGTTCATATGAGTACCATGAGGATCTTGAAGTACATGGGTTCATACGGCCCCTAGCCCCGGGTTAAGCGGAATTAGACACAAGTTACGAAACGTAGCGCCATAGATCTTGCACGCTACGTTCGTATTTTGCTATCAGCATGCAATATGTATCGCCAAATTTGAGAAACTTTGAGTGTAGGCGCTTGGTGGAATAGCCCTGTTTTTTAAGTTTCTGCACCAATGTTTCGTGACGTTGATTAAAATCGTCACATTTAACACAGGATCTAGCAAATGCTACTAAGCGAGATATGTATACGCTAAGTTTTGGTGATGTCAATGAAGTATAATAGTTCTAAAGAGGAACCCAAATGGACGATCAAACTTGTCAGAACTAAGCTACAGTACAGCCCAGAAAAAATTGACCTCAAAGTCGACCCTTACAAGAGATTATCAAGGTTGAAATTCAAGTGCCTGTTTAAGCTGACGCATCTATTGTAGGACGTATAAGCGCTTTCCCCGTGACTGTTCAGACAGTAAATGGTCAAATATCCCGCCTGACCATCTCTTTCATGGCCGTCCCGACTACATTTTTGTTGTGAGGTGAGCAAGATACTTGACCATATATGCCATGATTGGGCACGTCTGTACCATAAAATGTATGATTAAACTGACTCTATCCTTCTCATAGTGTATCGATATCATTTTCGGTCTCCATTACCATCGACTTCAGCAACAAAACTTTTAGTACCAGAATTTTGAATAGAGTCGGACCTAGTCCCCAAACTAACTGAAGACTATCGAGACCTATTACAAACAATCTTGCTATGACTGAATGGCCCTGGTCAGTACTAAAGTCTGTCCATTTTAATTAGTCGCCTACTTTGGAGCTTGTCAAAAATCATTAGTTAACCCTTTTTTTTGCAGCGTATAGAACAAACTGAACTCTACAAAATGACCTCCACTTCTCTGTGATATCGATATTATATCACGCTTGAACCAACTATTTAATTATCTCCATACAAAACTCCCGTGCAGTTGTTTATGTACCGGGCCTCAATTACATAAGGAGACGTCATAATGTATTCATGCTCACTGGCACAAAGGTCATTGATGCCGAATACAGTAATAACAGGAGGTCCGTGTGAGTGTCGCTTATACCCCGTGCCCAGTGAAATTACCGATTGATAAACCGCACCCACCTCAATGACCGTACACGGCATTGTTGACCTTTGTGCTAGATTATGACGTCTTCCTATGTAATTGAGTCCCGGTACATGAAACAACTGTACTGGAGTTTAACATGGAGAGAATTACAAAGTTATTTCAAGCGTGATATATTATAGATATCACGGAGTAATAGTAGTCATTTTGTGGAGTTCAGTTTTTTCTAAACGATGCAAAAAAGAAAATGTATGCAGAATTAATTGCTGATTATTAACAAGCTCCAAAGCAGACGACTAATTAAAATGGACAGACTATAATGCCGCCACGTGGGCCTGTGCAAAAACGTGTTATTATTCGGGAATTCTATCCTGGCTATAACTATAATTATTAGATATTCGGTTATATTGTGGATTTTCTTTAAACCCACCAGGCCTGTGCGATTGGGAGGTCTGTCCCAGTCGTGGGTGATGGGGTGGACTTCTGTCTCTTGTTTGTTTTCGATATCATTTGGGATGGAAGGCAGAAACTTTTCATAATATATACCTTGGTCAAGGTCTAGAAGAAAATGTAAACAAAGATCAACGATGATCATCATGATGACGTCACAATGACGTCAATTTGTCGAAAGCCATTTTTCGTTATTTTTATTAACCGCTTTTCCGACTTTTTAGCTCATCTGGGCCGAAGGCCCGATGGGCTTATGTCATGGCCTGACTGTCCGTCGTCCGTCGTCTGTCGTCCGTTGTGCGTAGTCCGTTGTGCGTCGTGCGTAACCATCTTCTTCTCTGAAACCGCTTGACCGATTAAGCTGAAACTTGGCATGCATGTTCCCCCCAATGAGTACACCAGAATTTGTTCATGCCGTGTCGATACGGTTTTAAATATGGCCGCCATGGCGGCCATCTTGAATTTGCCATTGAAACATTGTTATCGCGATTTCTCAGGAACTACTGCATAGATCTTTCTCAAATTTGGTACACAGGTTCCCCTTGGGGTCTAGTTGTGCAAGATACCTGTTGTGGTCTGATTCACAAATCCAATATGGCCACCAGGCGGCCATCTTGGATTTCCCCATGAAACATTGTTATTGCAATTTCTCAGGAACTACCTTGTGGATCTTCCTCAAATTTGGTACACAGGTTCCCCTTGGGGTCTAGTTGTGCAAGATACCTTTTCTGCTCTGATTCGAACATCCAATATGGCCACCAGGCAACCATCTTGGATTTCCCTATGAAACTTCGTTATCGTGATTTATCAGGAAGTACTGCATGGATCTTTCTCAAATTTGATACACAGGTTCCCCTTAGTGTCTAGTTGTGCAAGATACTTTTGTGGTCTGATTCAGAAATCCAATATGGCCACCAGGCCGCCAACTTGGATTTCGAGATGAAACATTGTTATCTCGATTTCTCAGGAAGTACTGCATGGATCTTTCTCAAATTTGGTACAGAGGTTCCCCTTGGGGTCTAGTTGTGCAAGATACAATTTGTGGTCTGATGGAAAAATCCAATATGGCCACCAGGTGGCCATCTTGAATTTGCCAGTGAAATCTTGTCATCATTATTTTTCGTTAACTACTGCATGGATCTTTCTCAAATTTGGTACACAGGTTCCTCTTGGGGGTCTAGTTGTGCAAGATACCTTTTCTGCTCTGATTCGAACATCCAATATGGCCACCAGGCGGCCATCTTGGATTTCCCTATGAAACTTCGTTATCGTGATTTATCAGGAAGAACCGCATGGATCTTTCTCAAATTTGATACACAGGTTCCCCTTGGGGTCTAGTTGCGCAAGATACAATTTGCGGTCTGATCGAAAAATCCAATATGACCACCAGGCGGCCATCTTGGATTTCCAGATGAAACATTATCGCGATTTCTCAGGAACTACTGCATGGATCGTTCTCAAATTTGGTACAGAGGTTGCCCTTGGGGTCTAGCTGTGCAGGATACCATATATGGTCTGATTGAAAAATCCAATATGACCACCAGGCGGCCATCTTGGATTTCCAGATGAAACATTATCGTGATTTATCAGGAAGTACTGCATGGATCTTTCTCAAATTTGATACACAGGTTCCCCTTAGTGTCTAGTTGTGCAAGATACTTTTGTGGTCTGATTCAGAAATCCAATATGGCCACCAGGCCGCCATCTTGGATTTCGAGATGAAACATTGTTATCTCGATTTCTCAGGAAGTACTGCATGGATCTTTCTCAAATTTGGTACAGAGGTTCCCCTTGGGGTCTAGTTGTGCAAGATATAATTTGTGGTCTGATGGAAAAATCCAATATGGCCACCAGGTGGCCATCTTGAATTTGCCAGTGAAATCTTGTCATCATTATTTTTCGTTAACTACTGCATGGATCTTTCTCAAATTTGGTACACAGGTTCCTCTTGGGGGTCTAGTTGTGCAAGATACCTTTTCTGCTCTGATTCGAACATCCAATATGGCCACCAGGCGGCCATCTTGGATTTCCCTATGAAACTTCGTTATCGTGATTTATCAGGAAGAACCGCATGGATCTTTCTCAAATTTGATACACAGGTTCCCCTTGGGGTCTAGTTGCGCAAGATGCAATTTGTAGTCTGATTGAAAAATCCAATATGGCCACCAGGCGGCCATCTTGGATTTCCAGATGAAACATTGATATCGTGATTTCTCAGGAACTACTGCATGGATCTTTCTCAAATTTGGTACAGAGGTTGCCCTTGGGGTCTAGTTGTGCAGGATACCATATATGGTCTGATTGAAAAATCCAATATGGCCACCAGGTGGCCATCTTGAATTTCCCCGTGAAATTTTGTTATCGTAAATTCTTAGGATATTACTGCATGGATGTTGATACACAGGTTCCCCTTGTGATCCAGTTGTGCAAGATACCTTTTTTTGGTTCATTTCGAAAATCCAATATTGCCGCATCTTGAATTTCTCATGAAACTTTATCATAAAATCTCAGGAAATAACTGCATGGATCATTTTATAGTGTTCAGGGGGGACAACACAAGTTAGAAATTCATCTATTGCAGTTCTTTAGTAAAAACTTCTCACAGCTACTTTCTCCAGTTACAGACAGATGACCTACAGTGCCGTGGCACTATCTTTTACATCTTCGCAGACAGATGGGGGTATGTCTTGGTTAGGCCATACCTCACCAGAGATTACTTTCATTGGAAAAATGTCCTGTTACATCTCAATGCCATCGTAACAACCCAGTCGCACATATTTCGTACTCGACATGTCTCCCCCTGGTGCATATACCCACAAAATATTGGAATCGTAGGTTAAAAACTGTCCAATGTACTGTCCGGACACGAAGTGGACAGACGGACGAACGACTGCAATCACATAATAAAAATTGGTTCTGGTTATTGCTTATACAGCTTACTGACAATCACACATTATATTTTGGTATAATTGCCTTTATTCCATAACCTCCAATTACAATCATGAATTTGCAGCTTGACCTCCTGTGAAATCGACTATGTTGCCATTTTGTTCAGGGGAGACAACGCAAGTTAGAAACTCATCTATTGCAGTTCTTCAGTAAAAATTTCTCGCAGCCACTTTCTCCAGTTATAGCCAGATGAGCGCTACAGTGCCGTGGCACTATCTTTATGTTTTGTTTTCTCTCAGAAACTAATTAATATGATAGAGAATAATTCCTTTTGGCAAAATAAAATTACTCTTATACCATTTTAGGCAGGAAAGATGGACACAACGTGTCCGCCATTTTGTATTTTACCATCACCCTTTGCACCCAGGGTTATGCAAATAGTCTCAAAATGAAGCCAATAAGTTTCGGGCCAGGTCAAATAGGGCTGAACATGATAATCTCAACTAAGAAGACCAACCAACCAGTTATGCAAGAATCATCTAATCTGTTAATATCCTCATCAGCTATGTGCGTATTGTGAGTCTACTTTGTGTTTCTTGTATTCTGGTATCTCACATATGTAGATCTATGTATGGTTTCTCGTTTAGCCTCAAAAAGAATCTATACATCTGTTTATCTATCTGTCTATTTATTATTCGATTTTGAAGCAAACTGCAACTCACCTCGTGGATTAAATATCCTCCTCCAAAAGTAATGACGGACACGTATACAAAACTGGTTACAAGCCAAAAAATGACTGAAACGAAAACCAAAGTGTCAGACAATACATCGTAATGCCAAATATTGTACAGCTCTAACATTCCCATGCACATATTAAAGGCAAGTCCTGTCGTATTAAATACACTGAAAGTGTCATCGGCATTCTCAACTATTCGGCACACTGTCTGGTGTCGTCGCCTGAAACATTCTACACTGCGGGAAATTTCGCCTTCAGTTGAAATGGCGGCTCGGAAATCCATATTTAGTATCTCGAATTCCCTGTAAATCACAGCACACATCATGAAGAAAAGGCACAAAGTGAATATCCAGGAAGCTACCACGTACGCCGTCACGAATAAGGAAATAGACTTCACATACACCATGAGCCTATGGCCAGATGGCATAGGGACGACAAAGATATCGAAGCGCGAAGTAGCAAATAACAAGTAACTTACGAATATCATGTTCAGGAGATATACTATCCAACCAATGACGAGACAGATAAGAAATCGACGAGACATGATCTTTGCGTAAGATCTGTCAAAATGTTCGTGAGTCACATCCGCGTTAATGTTACGATTGGTTTTCCTAAGTTCCTGCCATCTCGTGAGAAATTCGCTAAAACGATTCGCATAGCTGCACGTTTTGAAATTCACAGTACAGTTGGCCGCGCTCTCGGCGATCCACAGGTGGACGGTGATTTTCATGAAGAGAGCTGGTCCGAAGGATTCCGTGAAGCTGTAGGCGAGAAAGAAGCGAAAGAAGATCAACCATAGTAACACTAAAATAACGACAGAGTAGGCTTTGCTGATACCAGAGACTCTTTTCTCTATTAAAGTCGTCTTCTTGTTGTTTAAATGTAGGAGTCCAAATAGCGCCATCGTCAGGATTATTGGCTTATAAAGCTGTGATAATGTTTGCTTCAAACAGGTTTCCATTTTATCTGTGTCTGCGTCCTCGTGGCGGATATCTTCCTCGTGGTCCAGGGTATTTAGGTAAGGTTTGGCGGGCGATGAATATGGCATAACTGAGACACTTTTGGCGAACCCGGGCATGGCGAATTCAGTCGTGTTGGACCACAAATGTGTACACAGATACCAAATATATACGTAACACTGGGAACAACTGTCTTCGCAAAGTGCAATAAATTGAGCCGAGGATTAACTTGCATCTCTGGTGGAAACAAGTTATCAAATTTTCAACAGGCAACACACACAACTGTTCGTGTTCTCTTTTTGATTTATACGGATCACCTTCAATAATGTCACGGCATATTTGTTTTCCTATTTGCTAAGAAGTAAGTCTTGTCTATCGATTGATTTCAAGCACATTTCCTCGTAAACTTACGCAATTTACCCTCACTTATAACAATTCCTGTCTATTTACCAAGCGAAACACGACAACCGCTGCAGTATATGCTAACGTAAATGCTAATAGGTTCCTTTGTCCAGACATCGAAGTAATATGGGTACACTGCAAACGTCGTCGCCCAATGAAACGATCTGGCAATTGAATCATTCCACTCGAGTGTAAGTATGTTATAAGTATTGGTTTGTTAGCGATAAAGCAAGATCAATTGCACCATCAATATGTTATTTGTTCTACCCGACTGATTCTTCGAACCCATATACAAGAAATAATCTCCAGCATATTAATTTTATATCCACAATACTCAAATTATTTTCTTGAAAATGTTTTTCGTATTTTCCGTCAAACATTTGAATGCAATACTGCTGAGAGTAACATGTAGTTGGTATTTGAAATATAACCTTCACATGGTATATACCTTTATATTACGTCGACTGTATCATGAGAGGGAAGCTTGGCGATGTCTTGCCCGAATCTCTGGAAAGGTTCGACCGTTTATGCTATGATAAGTATATAATAATATATAAAGATAATAATAATGGTGAATGTTTCTGATTTGTCTATGCAATCTGTTTATATTTGTCTCGAAGCGATAGAGAAGGGACCATAAACAGGACTGGGGATGCGCTAGCAACAAACAACAAAACTAAACGGGCTACGAAAGAAGTGAATTGGAAATCATTTAGATTGAATAGCATGATAATTCGAGCTCGTTAACCGTGTCTGGCCTGGGCTCTTTGGTACCCCACATGACCGTTAACTTGAATTTACTCATGATCTTCAACTGCGGGGGTTATACAAAAGAGCTCAAAATTACCCCAATATGATCAACTACAAAGTCAGGGAGTGTCAGCTCTCATTTTTTGTCGTTTCGGAGATATCGCAGGAAGTTTTGTAGGGGAGCATAATGACCACCCCCGAGGCCTCGTAGGATTACTGTGTAATGTTTACACCCTGTTGACACACCAGTGAAGTTGTACCAGATAACACAGAGAACCCCGTAAAAACATCGTTGTCTTCCGGGAGTTGAATGAGGACCTATTCAATAATTGACGATATATATGTAAGATATTTTTTTGGCTTAATCCAATTAATAACTGAAGCAACTTGACCAGTCCCAAATTCCTTCTAGACCCAAGTATTCCAAATTATGAAGGCGATGGATTTAATCAGTATTAGCTCCAAAACACAATCATAGTACACATTAACATAGATTATAGTATCGTTCAAGAGAGAAGCGGTCAATAGTTTGCAATGCTGCCAACAAGAAATCGTGATGTTGCAAATATTAAAGCCATATCGTTGATCATTAATCTTACATTCATATCATTTTCGTTAAAACCGTCGTTATTCCAGTCACGTCTCGATGGTGGTGTCCATAAGAACACCATGGGGATCTTGAAGTACGGTACTTTGGTTCATACGGCCCCTAGGCCCGGGCGGTATTATAGGCCGTGTCATACCAAAGACTTGAACAATGGAACTTGTGCCCAGCATTAAGACGACAGAACAAGGACTGGTTCGCTCAGTGTCAGTATAATGTGACCGAGCGGAGTATCATGTCTGCCTACGGCATGATGTTTCATGGGACAGCACTATAAAAATGGCAGCATTAGATCCGCTCAGTTACAAGTACATGTAGGTATACTGTATTTACCTTTCGTTGCCGCATTAATATTGTGATTATCCATTGCGGAAATAGAATATTTTTTATTCCTATCGGGCTTGGACGATTTGGGGAAAACATCACTTTTCTGGTACCCCACCTCACTACCATTTTGACTTAACCAATAATTCTCCGTCCTGGGCTTGCCAATAAGCTCGAAATAATCAGCTACAAAATCACAAGTTTTAGCTGAGTGAAAAGTTCTATAATCCACTCCCCCAATCAGGCTAGGTTTAACGAGATAAAGCTGACCGGGACCCTATACTTGGCAACGCTGATTATAAGAGCCTAAGTGATGATACATGAACGGTCAAAAGTACCGAGAACCCCTCAGCCTTGGTGGTATATAAAAAGTGCCCTAATCGACGAACAAGCAGTTGATGACACCAAGCAACTGGTAGCAAAATTGAAATTACAAGCGTCTAGTCCGTCATTCATAACCCAGCCGTCGTCCATTAGAGAATATCAGCGTCCATAATCCAAAGACCTATTCCATTTTCCATATAACAGTATTAGCACCAAATTCAAAAAGACAATCATATTATACATAAACATAGGCTTGTTTCCTGCAAGAGAGAAGCGGTCAACAGTTTTCAATGTTGCCGGCAAGACATCATGATGTTCCAAAATATCAAATCCGTATCGCTGATCAGTATTCTTAATCCATAATATTCGTTATAGAGTCGTCATCTAAAAATGATGTACCTCAGTCACGCTTTGATTGTGACTGTTCATATGAGTACCATGAGGATCTTGAAGTACATGGGCTCACACGGCCCCTAGCCCCGGGTTAAGCGGAATTAGACACAAGTTACGAAACGTAGCGCCATAGATCTTGCACGCTACGTTCGTATTTTGCTATCAGCATGCAATATGTATCGCCAAATTTGAGAAACTTTGAGTGTAGGCGCTTGGTGGAATAGCCCTGTTTTTTAAGTTTCTGCACCAATGTTTCGTGACGTTGATTAAAATCGTCACATTTAACACAGGATCTAGCAAATGCTACTAAGCGAGATATGTATACGCCATATGCAGGTCCCACTGGAATATTACTGTCCAGAAAGGGATAGTTTACGATGTCGAAATTGTAATCATCTCTTTTGTCATAAAGTCGGCGAGAGAGAATGCCCGCTTCATTTTTATAGAGATATAGATCTAAATATGATGTGCCTGTAGGGCTATCTGTAGTTTTCTTCAAATCCAGTGAAGGTGGATATATATCCTTCACTGCGTCATTTATATAGCGATTATCCACAGCGAGAAGATCGTCTATATAGCGTTTGGTGAATGAGAAGGAACGGGCTTTGAATGGATCGGTTTTTGAAATGCCCCATCCCTAGGTAAAATTTCAACCCAGTGAATCAGAAAATATAGGTCAATCTGACTAATTTATGAAAGATTCCTGCACCATGATCACATGCCTAGGCTATATGGTATCAGTTTGCTACTCCTGTATATCCTCGATACAGGGTGGTAATAATAGACAAAGATCAAAATATGACGCACGTAAACACATGATGCCAATACTCCAAAACCAATTTTGGCTGAAGCTCAAGTATGTGTCCAGTGTAATGCCTGTAAGACAGGGCATAATCAGCCATGAGCTGCACTGTAAATCTTGGTGTTTAGGATTTGAACACATAACTAAACACTTCACTGTTTGTAAACATCTTGGATCGTTTAGTTTTATGTTTACGTTATAAACATAGCGTTTGGAAATTAAGCAGAAGATTTATACTGGCCTAACCACCTCAAAATATTAAACATGCGGTTTCCAAGTAAACCGTGTTGTTTTCGTTCTGAAAAAAAACTTAAAGCTGCAGTGGGATGAATTTGTAGTAAAACTGGTTTCAATAAAATTAAATAAATAATTAGTGAGTGTACGCCAGTTTTAAAAATGTCATTTTATCACTTTGAATCTTCGCAATAATACTTGAGGAAAAGTATGGCGATGGGCTATAAACCAGCAAAGTATTATTTGACCTCCTTTTTAAATGCCCCCCCCCTCCCCATATAGTGAAAACAGATACTTGAGTTCTCTCCCACTGGTTGTGGAATTTTTTTCATATTCTACGAAATAAACATAAAGTCTCAGACAATATGTATGACTCAAGCACTTCCCCTCGGGGACTGCTTGGTGGAGAGTAAGCATATATCAGTTGATTAACTGATGCAATACCCTCCACTCATGAACGAACTATTAAAGTTAATCGCCACCTAAACAATTAATGCCCCATCCCTAGGTAAAAGAAATATAAACTATCTCAAAATAACCCCCACGTAAAAAAATAATGATGTGAATTCCCGCCTAAAACTTCAACCATTACATTTCCTCCACCGGTACATATCAGGCTTAGCCTTGTACGGGACTGAAAACGTGTGAATGATCCACCCCTTGGGGCACAATCTTGTTGTGAATCCCAGATAATCCACAACCATTGCACGAGGTTGGGGTGTGTATGTGTGTTGGTGGAGGTCGGAGTTATTCGATTTTCAGGACAGTGCATGGCCGCTTGAACAAAGCGTAAGTGGCCACAAAACAATATGAATTGTACATAAATTAGGAAAAAACTAACCAGGTCGTCGTCATAATCTAGTATGTTTTTGTTGTTGTTGAACGACAGCAAACTCGAATATTAGAAGTTGTAGAATAGTTACAGTAGTTGCGACACCGGTTAAACTAAAATCGGGGAAAGGTAGGGGTACAGATATTGCAAGATAGATATTTACCGAATAATTGGACAGCTATGGATAAAAATTATCAACCTGTATTCACAGAAAGCAGATTCTTGCGCACGCGCGATAGGGAAAACGGAAAAAGCAGAAAGAATCTAAAGATATCGTTTGCCAACGGTGTGCTAATTGTGCTGCATTTAGGCGCGAAACGAAAAACAAGATACAGAACCCGCGAAATATAAACATAATGTTTAGGACGAGTGTAAACAATATGTTCAGTGGGCTTCATTTTCTCAAATTACAAGCGTCTAGTCCGTCATTCATAATCCAGCCGTCGTCCATTAGAGAATATCCGCGTCCATAATCCAAAGACCTATTCCATTTCCATATAACAGTATTAGCACCAAATTCAAAAAGACAAAAGTATACATAAACATAGGCTTGTTTCCTGCAAGAGAGAAGCGGTCAACAGTTTTTAATGATGCCGGCAAGACATCATGATGTTCCAAAAATATCAAATCCGTATCGCTGATCAGTATTCTTAATCCATAATATTCGTTGTAAGGTCGTCATCTAAAGAATGATGTATCTCAGTCACGCTTTGACTGTGCCTGTTCATATGAGTACCGTGAGGATCTTGAAGTACATGGGTTCATACGGCCCCTAGCCCCGGGTTAAGCGGAATAAGACACAAGTTACGAAACGTAGCGCCACAGATCTTGCCCGCTACGTTCGTATTTTGCTATCAGCATGCGATATGTATCGCCAAATTTGAGAAACTTTGAGTGGAGGCGCTTGGTGGAATAGCCCTGTTTTACAAGTTTCTGCAACAATGTTTTGTGACGGTGATTAAAATCATCACATCTAACACAGGATCTAGCAAATGCTACTAAGCGAGATATGTATACGCCATATGCAGGTCCCACTGGAATATCACTATCCAGAAAGGGATAGTTTACGATGTCGAAATTGTAATCATCTCTTTTGTCATAAAGTCGACGAGAGAGAATGCCGCTTCATTTTTATAGAGATATAGATCTAAATATGATGTGCCTGTAGGGCTATCTGTAGTTTCCTTCAAATCCAGTGAAGGTGGATATATATCCTTCACTGCGTCATTTATATAGCGATTATCCACAGCGAGAAGATCGTCTATATAGCGTTTGGTGAATGAGAAGGAACGGGATTTGAATGGATCGGTTTTTGAAAGCGCCTGCATATAGTCATATTCATAAGAGAACCGATACAGGTCAGCCAACAGGGGTGCACAATTAGTACCCATTGGAATACCTATATGCTGCTGATATATTGTGTTGCCAAATTTCACATAGATATTTTTAATGAGAAATTCAAGCAACTCTATAAACAAAGAAACATCCATGAATGATATCTCTTGTATGTAGTAGAGCTAAAGAATGCTTTATGGCTTCCGACATTAATATATCTACGATCAGTTTTCTTGAACACAGATACTATCAATGAACTTAGACGGTCAATAAGGTCCTGATGAGGGATTGTAGTATAAAGAGTCGAGAAATCTCATGTGGATACATGTCTGTACGGTATGTGACCTTTAGCATCAAGTTTTTCCGTAAGAAATTTCGAGTTTTTCAATATCCACACACATTCAACGCCAGAGTTCTTAGAAATAGTGGCGCAATACCTTTCCCAAAATGCTTTTTACCTCCTGAAGGGCCCTCGTCAATAGGGTTGAAAGAAGCTTGGTGGTGCAGCTTCTAGAACCAGCTATGAATCTAGCTTTGTATGGTGATTTATGCATTTTGGGAGTCCAATATATTTTTGGTATGTCGTTATGATTGGTTGGAAGACAAATACCTTTTTCTCTGAGAAACTTTTTGTGATTGTTAAATAAATCTTCCAGATTAAATGCAGTAAAAAACTCAGATAGCATGGATGAATAATATGCTAGTGAATTGAATTTGTTCGATCAGACAAAAATCGGGCAATGATATGCATGTATCTGGACCTAACATTGCATTAGTTCATCAGTTTAAATATTGTGTTTCAATCATTTCATAGTCTGATC
>JAVTVY010047557.1:0-22267 GCA_036873755.1 Hanleya hanleyi | reverse complement strand
ACGATACCGCGGTTAAGCTATCCATATCTACTGTTAATCACCAAATATGAGCGGAAATAAGCACGAGGGGCCCAAACGTCCAGATAAGTTGTAGATCTGATCTGTTTTGCCGAGTAAAGGTGTTCTAGGATGAAATCAGTTCAAGTAACTTTGAATACGAGAGAAAACTTGATGTGGAGTACAGTACGACCTTCTTTATATTCAAGGCATTCTAAATGTTTTATATTAGACTTCATCTTAAGACATCTTAGGTTCACCTTAAGACTTACCATAATATATGCTGATACATAGTGTTTGTTCTCAAACAGATTTGGTATCTATAAATATCGCGCGCACACACCCAGTTATACGGGAAGAAATGGAATCTGTATATGTCATAATTAATATGGAGTGGAAGGTATTAATATTGGGATATTACAGGAACGTTCCTTTCAACGCATACATGCATACAGCGGCATTTTCAAATTAACGTTGGTATTTCTTCCCAATGATATAATTCAGCGTATTGGTCTGGGGTGATGATGTGGGGTGGGGGGGGATGCGGGAGGGGGAAGGACCGAGAAAAGTTACGCTGCCTCTCCTTATTTCAGCCCATGGAATCAATGAGACATTGTGAATTTATTATATCCGGATGAGGTTAGATATCTAATCTAATCTAATCTTATTATCATTATCCTATGTCGATATATATTATTCAAATTATTTTCCAGGGCAAAGTTACATGTATTTTTTGTATGAATACCACATATCTTCTATATGTGCGGCTTAGTAAATGTCTTCCTTGGTAAACATAGATTGAAAAGGCCCAATCCTGGATTCCAAAGATAAATGAAGTCAGTCCTAAATAAATGTGCCCCGATAGCAGCGGCAGGCTTGAATTTGCGGTTCACACTGTTGCACTCTTTCCCATGCTTACAACAAGGGATATATTTTTGATAAATGAAAACTGGACCACATTTGTAGTTTTAACCTCAAGCTGCCAGAACTATAATCAGTGTAATATAATAGTCCTTTCTGTGATAATGTGATGCATATTGCATATTCCCCAAAATTAAACCAGTTATAAATTGAACTGCAACAGGCTTTAGGCCTCGGGTAGA
This sequence comes from Hanleya hanleyi, assembly GCA_036873755.1. Classification (NCBI taxonomy): domain Eukaryota; kingdom Metazoa; phylum Mollusca; class Polyplacophora; order Lepidopleurida; family Hanleyidae; genus Hanleya; species Hanleya hanleyi. The sequence goes on along the minus strand of JAVTVY010047557.1, from coordinate 21,167 downwards.
GATCAGATCCATATGTCGCTGCTATCTGGTAAAATATATTGTTCACGGATTACCTTCAATTATAATTAAGTCCGGGATTGAGATCATTAACTTTATTGTTGGAATTTAAGTATTAGTGTATATCCAGTTTTGAACATTTGATCACACCGCACGGGATTCGACCAAATTTTCAGCACTAGAATTTGTGCTAATCTAAGATAGTGTTATCCCAAAATAACGAAAATACTGTTATACGATCACTTTCTAAATGATAAAAAATACATTTGATTGATATCGAAGAAACGTCAAAGACAAAATGTGCAGATCGGCAAAAATTAAACCATTACTGTTTTCTCGTAATAAAATCGATGTTCGATAAATATATACATATCACCAGCTTGGTGCGCGGACATTCCCCCTGCGGACATTTCCCCTTGCAGGCTTTTCCCTCTTAGGACATCCCCCCCACCCCCTTTCTGTACATTGTTGTACTTTGAATTCGTACGAATGTGTACCAAAGTTGAAATATTGACAAAAACAATTTTGAGCATTGTTTTCCTATTTTTTCTATAATTTGGCATGATTAAACAATAGTATTAGTTAATAACTGTCCGTCTTAGTTAACTATTCAGTGATAATGCATGTTTAGCTTATACATAGTATAATTTTCTGTCTATATTTTGCATGATTGAAGGGAGGGAATTTGGTTTAATGTCCCACTCAAGTTTGTTTCACTCATATGGTGACAGTCAGTTTGGTTGGTGAAGGAAGCCGGAGAACCCGGAGAGAACCACCGCCCTTCGGCAAGTAACTGACAAACTTTCACACATGGACCAGCTGGGCTCGAACCCGTGCCGGTTCAGCGGTGTGAGGCTAGCGGTCAACAGCGAAGCGCCTTAGATCACTCGGCCACCGAGGGCCCCTTGCATGATTGAATAATAGCATACGTGATATGCATATAGGTTAACAGATATCACACAGTGATAAATAAATCTCAAAGAAATACTAACCAATTACTTATCTAATGTCAACCACAGGCTGAGTTAGGATAATAAAGGTGTAATCGGAGGTTTTAAAGACAAACAAAACAACGAATTTCATTGTGTCAAGCACCGACTGATTCTACTCAGGCAACAGCCATGCAGGCTAACTCTCAGGATAAAAATAACAAACCAAATAATATTTTTACATAGTTTTTAGAAATTAAGTAATTATTAATAATATATACAATCCGAGTAAGCCACGCCTGTACAATAATGGTTGTAGCCCAGACTCCGACTCCTGCCCTTAGTTATCAAACTGCGGGTAAATTCTGTATAAATATATTTAGAGAAACAGAGTTTCGGGTTGTTTTTTTAAATTCATATTTTACGAATTAGTGATTAACCCTCGTCAGGGAGTCTCAACGCAGATCATAACATGTCATCAACATGATCAGATCTTCACAGTATTTTACTGATGGCATATGTTTATATACACGACAAAAGTGAAGTCAATTCCCATATAGGAATTATTAGCCATCATTCTCCAAGAAGTAACGTGTGACTAGCAGTTTACCTCATTGTAATCGGAGAATCCTTCCGCTATGCGGGTATCCCTCAGCATGTCTGTTTCTGAATTTATTTTCAGTTAACCCGTAATCGTGGGTTTCAAAACGTGCTGTCTGGTGTGCTGACAATCTGTGTAAATACTGAATATATTTCATATATTTCAGTCACTTCTTGTAGCTTTGTTATTAATTTGACGGGCTATCGCCCTGTATGTGTCAAATTTGTCGATTTAACGACAGTCGGCTTTCGCCGTAGCAGAAAATCATCGCTGAGCATTATGGTAAATGCCAGATATCATTTCGATATCTCAGATATACATAAAAATATAATAAAACTGACTAAAAGTAAGCCGTACCCACAATTCCTAGTACAAGCTTAGACTCTACCAGGCGTTATCAAACCATAATAGAATGTTCGGTGTACCATCATATGGGGAGATAAACAGTACGTTTATTTAGTTTTGTTTTGGATTATCCAAATACCAATTGTTGTTTCGTGTAATTTTTGGCTGTAGGTAAGTATAAGCCAGCGTAGTACACTCATCGGGAGATTTGTTTGTATAAATCACTCAAAAGAACTAGATGTGCGCTAGACTTTCGATTTTCCAAGGATTTCTCCCAAGTTTAGTTTAGGGAGAAAGTATAATGTTGGAATTTTCCTATTTATGTCTAATAGGTATCTGAAACAACTAGGGCTGAGCGCCCCACTGATATTCAGTCTGTGTACGATATTACGTACAAGTTCCGCAGTTGAATCGATATCGATATTGTCGATTTCGACATAGTGTATGCCATCGTTATACGTTTCATTTATGTAGTTCTCTTTATTGAGAAGGACGGTCGTATTATGTCCACTCATGATAATTAAAGTAGCTGAGACAATATTACTTCATTTATGTTAACCAATGGTATCTCATCAGAAAGGTGTGCGCAAGCGTCAGATACCGCGGTTTTCGCAGACAACCTTCTCATATGGCTATAGGACCTTATAATGTACTGAATAGAAAAATCACATTTGTCTCTATATATTTTTTTAGCGGTTGATATCATCAGAAAGTATGATAAATAAGCTTTCTTGAGGCATATTAATACTGTAAATCAAATTATATTTTCTTGCTCTTTTTTGTGTCAAAATTTATCACCTCTATTACATATTAAGAAATGGAACCGATTGAAAAATCGCACTTTTTCCGGCTTTAATCCCAAATAAAAAGCACTTTGCTTTATTTTTGTAATCTAGCCCTTGATACTGACAAAGCTTACTTGCTATGGAATAGAGATTTTTAACAATTAATGGTCGCCCCAGCAACTAAATTGCTCCCTCTTAACTTTGAAAACTATAAAATGTGCCGATTCGTCGACGGGAATGCATGCTTCGCCGGAGCGATGTGGGGCACCTCCTTCCCAAGTGTTATGTAATTATAAAACGGCTTAATCGCCGGTGAATTTTAATCCGTACCGTACAACACCTTGTATATGCCGTTTGATGCGCTTTACTCGAAAATCTCATCAGCTTCATTAAATTCAATATACAGAGGACGTACTATTAACTCATGTCACAAGTTTGACAAAAACGGTCTTCAGTTTCTAGTTACTTCTTCTCATGCCCTCTCGGCGTCTTTTAATCTATACGCATTCTATCAGTTCCCCGCAATAAGCGTCACGTCAATTAGACATGTTGAACGACGTGCCCCTCAGAGAAGAAAAAACATGCTATCATGATAGATGCTATAGTATGATTAGTATGTATGAATCAGAAAACAGATGAATGACCTTGGCAGTTATCGCCATTGAGAGCTATATAATAACCACCGCAATGTAAATGGTTAGAATCATACAGTTTGGAATCGTACAGATCGATGATCCATGATAACTACCAATTAGCTCGTGGAGTAATTATGTCTTCATCTCATTAGGTCTCGATATCTTGAGTCATACTCCATACTAGTGAAACCAGGGACTTTATAAAGAGATCATATAAAGTCCCTGGTGAAATATATCTCGTGCTGTATTAATAATTTGTATATGCCTCATTAACAGCCATCTGTGCCAACACATGTAATCAGATACCGTCAGAGCTTTTACAGGCCCCATCTTTGCCCCGGTACACGAACAGGTGCGGTAAATCCCCGTTTCAGGAGTTATGTCGCAACTGGATAAGGATAACCGATGTAGATGTCGATCTGCAAAGATGAAATACGTTTTGTTCAGGGGCTCGACGTTCGTTCCTGTCTCGGCGTTTTGAATTGTACTTTTCCGTATGCTAAAGTCAGATGTGATTCTGCATAGATACTTAAACGAACACCTGCGTATGACGGGGTACGGACATTCCCCCCCCCCCCCCCGACATATCCCCCACCCTGGAATTTTCTCTCCCTGAACATATCCCCCCTGCCCCCACCCTGGAATTTTCCTTGCCTGAACATATCCCCCCTGACATATTCCCCCTCCTCAGTTTTTTTCCAGGCCATTACATCTATTGACTGAAATTGTAGTTTAAGAGCTGCTTCTCATACCGATTTCGCAGCTCATCAACTCAATGTTTTATTTAAATTTCACGGCACATTCCTTAGTTCATTTAAGATCTTTCGCAGTGCTAAATATTTTTTTGGTAATAAATAATTAAATAATAAATAACAACGAGAGAGTGGAGAGAGACATAAATAGAAGTAAAGAAGAACCGCTAATCACCAGCATTACATCTATAATATGGAGAGTGACTTTTTTTCCTTTCTCTATACATTATATATTTCTTACAATAATAATTTTCTTTGGGTAATAATGGTTTCAATGCATGACTCAACGTATGACTCCCTACGTTGTACAGACCGTATCCATGTGCTACGTACCTTCGGTGGCTAATTTACCAGCGAAGGCACGAGTCTTATGATCTACATCAGCAGATAGCGACGAATAGCATGTACAATTTAATCACACTTTTTAATTTTATTTTTATTCCAACATTCATTACATATACATACTATAAATCATAATACAGAGTAAATATGCCGCACGCCTTAAAATCTGGTTAAAGGATAGAAAACATAGGGTCAAAGTATATTTCATGCGAAAGAGTAATGTCCCCAGTGTCCAAAAAGCACAAGGGTGATTTTTGTGATTTTATACGACTGAAATAAAAAAAACACAATGCTTGGCGTTTGGGTGTTTCAACAGGGCTGACAGTGACATTAGGCCGAACAATATTCCGATTGACGTCTCATTTCATCAATTTCAAGCCCGACTGGCTGAAGCATAGTATAGTATAAAACTATAACCGAGTAATTACAAGCGTCTGGTCCGTCATTCATAATTCAGCCGTCGTCCATTAGAGAATATCCGCGTCCATAATCCAAAGACCTATCCCATATTCCATATAACAGTATTAGCCCCAAATTCAAAAAGACAATCATGTATACATAAACATAGACTTGTTTCCTGCAAGAGAGAAGCGGTCAGCAGTATTTAAGCCGCACCTACAGTCAGTCTGGTGAAGCTCAGACTTTTTGCGTATCAGCATATCTAAAGTCATCGTCAATCCATATTTATTAAGGATAGCGCGGTCTTTTTCCCTCCACACAAAAGAGCGGAGGAGCCAGTCGACGTCACAACGTTCGACTGACTTAGGCAAGATGGCGGCACGCATGAACTACCGTAATGCGATTATTAGTTGCGGATTTATCGGGTTGAAAAGAAATCGCAAAACATAATTGTTATGCTTTTTTGACACTGGGGATATTACTCTTCCGCATGGAATATAGTTTGACCATATGTTTTCTATTCCTTTAAGGTGCCACTGTATTTTAAACGATAAACGGTCCATGAAGGCCGGCCTGGTATATACCGGAAAATGGTATTACATACAAAGCCATTAACAGTGCATACAGTAATTCGAATTAACCCGATATTAACCAAGGAGCGCCCACGAGACCGATTTATCTTTCCCAAGTTCGCTCCGATATTTATTTCATAACTTCGAAGCATCTTAGCTCGGACAGTTCGACTTTGGACTCTCAAATCCGCACGAGAGCATGCATTCGTCTTCTAACGCAGTTTGTATCTGCGCATTCTCATGGCATCAGATTGTATATCTCCTATTGTCATATTTACAGATGGTTTGGAGGTTACAAACTCTGACGTTGGGAGAATGGTATCTGCGTGGATATGGACGAAACATAGAACTTACATATATTATATCAAACCATGATTATTCTTGGACGTTAAATCCTTCCGAATATATCAACGCGCATGGTCTTTAGAATTTCATGTTTATTTGTTTATCTACGTTTTTATTCAAATGGTCAATGTTCTTCCGTGAATGCAAATAAAGAATAATCCGAATGTTCTGATTGGCTCCAATTTGGCCTAAATTTACCAATGAAGGCGACTGTGTTCTGCCGATTTGTAGCCTTTTTCTCATCTATCAGATTTTTTTTATTTCACTTGGATAAAATCGCAAAAAATCACCGCTGTGCATTTTTGGGCACTGATGGCATTACTCTTTCGCATGGAATATGCTTTGACCAAATGTTTTCTGTTCCTTCAACCAGATTTCAATGCGTGCGGCATATTTACTCTGTATTATCATCTATATTATGTTTTTATAATGAATGTTGGAATAAAAATAAATTAAAAAAGTGTAATTAAATTGTACAGGGTATTGCCTGCTGCAAAGAATAAGATTCGTGTCGATTCGTGCCTTCGCTGGTATATTAGCCAGCGAAGGCACGTAGCTTATGAATACGGTCTGCAACGTAGAGAGTCATACGCACCTGTCCGTTCAATTATCTATTCAGAATCACCTCTGACTTTAGCATACGGATAAGTACAATTCAAAACGGTCAGAAAGCAGCGAACGTCGTGCCCCTAAACAAAACGCATTTAATCTTTATCGGATGCCAAATCAATAGCTAACCTGCACGAATATCGACATCTACATCGGTTATCCTCCTCCAGCTGTTCGTGTACCGGGGCAAAGATAGGCCCAGCAAAAGCTTTGACGGTATCTGATTAAATGCGTTCGCGCAGATGGCTGTTAATATATGAGGTATATACAAATTATTGATCCTGCACGAGATATACTTCACCAGGGACTTTATATAATCTCATTATAAAGTCCCTCGTTTCACCGGAAGTTGAGATAGTGTCAAACCTTAACATCGGTCTTAACCGCTGCAGGTTTCTCAACAAATTACTTTTGTCTGAATCGGTACCGGTGTGGAGGCTAAGAATGTCCGCTGGCTAAGAGTGTCCGGCCCCTATCTTCTAACCCAGCTAGGACACTTTTCTCCACATTGGGGACAAGTGTCCGTCCTTGGTTGCAATAGAAAAAGATACGAAAAAGGGCACTAATCACCAAAACATTCTTATCCATCACACCGGTACACATTTTCTAAACATCTCATGAACACAGAATGAGTTTGGCACGTGTAGGCTGTAGTCGATATTACCATTGTGCCAATAATTACATGTACCACACCGGTACATACCCGCAGCGTTTCATGTATGTGGTTAGAGAATGTACGAAACAAGTCCAACAAGCAGTCCACTCTCCGGTATATCGACCAGCAGTTTCAAACTGGAAGACCTGGGATACCGTATGCGATCTGTGTACCATACCTTCGGTTAAAGCTAGGGTTCTAGCATGAGGAGGGGATTAATCATGGCTTTGACAATAACCTGTGTTGGACATGGCAGATTACGATCTGATAATTGGAGCTACGGTGCGGGTATAATTTCGACATTTTAGCTACCTGTAATACTGTTATATAACTTACAGATAATAAAATCTCAACTTCATAACATAGTCAGCAACCATTAATACTACGAAATATGTCAGATGAAATACTTCGTTTTTGTATCTCATAATGTTGGTTGCATTATCCAATGAGAATTGAATTTAGCAACCATCTCAGGCCAGTTCCTTTAAATACCCATTACAAAGACCGATTGGAACGATAAGAACTCGGAACATGTTGAATGGACCCTAAAGGATATTTTCAGATATTGTTATATTATGGAGCTATGCTAACTGAGTGTACAAAAATAAAGCAAAATAGAAAAAATATGTATAAATCTATACAGATGCTGTCAGTAACACCGCACCGAAAATTACCTTATTTGATAGGCAATGTATCCGATAGGCGAAAGTACGTTCTAGTATCTGCTTGACCCTATACGTTTTGTCATATTTTGTATGTTTCAAAGTTGCACAAATAAACTTGATTGATTGATTGATTGTATCTTCATATGTGTTTCATATTTGACAAAAAGCATTTATTTGGTGGAGTATGACTCAAGATATCGAGACCTAATGAGATGACACAATTACTTCACGAGCTAATTGGTATTTATCATGGATCGATGAAACTGTATGGCTCTAACCATTTACACTGCGGTGGTTATTATATAGCTCTCAATGGCGATAACTGCCAAGGTCATTCATCTGTTTTCTGATTCATGCATACTAATCTTACTATAGTATCTATCATGCTATTTTTTTCTTCTCTTAGGGCACGTCGTTCAACATGTCTAATTGACGGGACTCTTATTGCGGGGAACTGATAGAATGCGTATAGAATAAAAGACACCGAGAGGGCACGAGAACTAGAAAGTGCAGACCGTTTTTGTCAAACTTGTGACATGAGTGAATAGTACGTCTTCTGTATATTGAATGTAATGAAACTGAAAATCTCGGATGGGATTTTCTGGTAAAGCGCCTCAAACGGTATATACAATGTGTTGTACGGTTCAGATTAAAATTCACCGGCGATTAAGCCGTTTTATTATTACATAACACTTGGGGAGGAGGTGCCCCACATCGCTCCGGAGAAGCATGCATTCTCGTCGACGAATCGGCACATTTTATAGTTTTCAAAGTTAAGAGGGAGCAATTTAGCTGCTGGGGCGACCATTAATTGTTAAAAATCTCTATTCCATAGCAAGTAAACTTTATCAGTATCAACGGCTAGATTACAAAAATAAAGCAAAGTTCTTTTTATTTGGGGTTAAAGCTGGAAAAAGTGCGATTTTTCAATCGGTTCCATGTCCTAATATATAAAAGAGGTGATAAATATTGACACAAAAGGAGCTAGAAAATATATTTGATTTACAGTATTAATATACCCCAAGAAAGCTTATTTATCATACTTTCTGATGATATCAACCGCTAAAAAAATAAATAGAGACAAATGTGATTTTTCTATTCAGTACATTATAAGGTCCTATAGCCATACGAGAAGGTTGACTGCGAAAATTCCGGTATCTGAAGCTTGCGCACACCTCTCTGATGAGAACTGTTACATTTGTTACGCTTAATAGATGTTTATATAACCTCAGTACCTCCTGATGATAAGACTATTGACAAGGTATTATTGTCTCCTTGTAAACCATACACCTACACTACTAAGCCCATTTAAGTGGCACATTATACCATTGGTTAACATAAATGAAGTAATATTGTCTCAGCTACTTTAATTATCATGAGTGGACATACATGTATACTTCGGAAAGAAAAATAAAATTAAAATCGCAACTATTTGGACAAAAACTACCTGCAAACCTGCATTTTTATTTGAGGCATCCACAAATGGTTTTCTTGATATTGCCAGTGCAATAGCTGGTGTATGATCTCTGCCCCTACAGGCAGTACAAACTTGACTTTTCAGTGGAATTTTACATATTGTTATTTTAAGCATGAGAACAAATCATTAAAATAGCTTTAAAAATAATCAGTCGAATTCTTACTGGTGGTTCAAATATCATCCATTGGTTATTCTACAAGTGCAAAACTACGGGTTGATAGAATCCAAAGATCATTGTTCAATATTCAAATTCTCCAAACTTAAAAATTGGCAGGGAATATTTTCCCAGTTTTGAACTCTTCCTCATAGGGGGAGGTGTCGGGATTATTTTTGGAGGATTATTTCTGGAAAGCCCATTATTGGACGAACAGTGTGAGGAAAATAGTGGATTGATAATCGAAATAATGTACGGAAAACTATTTGGGACCAAAAGGGAGAAGTTGATAGCTTTGTTCCACAAAAAAAAACTGCCCAGAAGCACTCGCAAATCTTCCATTCAAACACTTTTTTCTAATATATTCCGTCTGCCCATGCGCAGATCAACGTGATTTCACTAGAACTTCAACATGACACTCCACACGGTCAATTTGGAATACGGATGGTCCACCTTTGCCCCAAACCCCACCTGCGCACTGCAGAAAATACCTAATTCCCGATTGCGCATGCGCAGAATGACGTTACTTCTAATAAAAACTACCCCACGAGAGCTTAAATATGACACCCCACACGGCCCATTCGGACTAAGGATGGCTCACCTAGACCCCAAAACACCCGTTACCCCTACTTGCAATTGCTTTTCGTCTACGACCCAATATACATATTTGTTTCTCATTACTCTATCCCACACGGTACAGTAACGGTCAATATATTCAACTTATCTAAAACGAGACTTTTACGTCATGGGAACATAATAGAAACTACTACGCGTACAAATATGATCCATTTACACAATGCTAAAATTAGGAAATCCTCACAGCCCAATAGACGAAGGTCCAGGGGCCGCCTAGGGTCCAGGGGCCGCCGAGGACCCGGAAGCTCATAGGTCCCAGATCACCGGAGATGGTTTCTAATCGTTTTCCCGGAAATAAATCTGAACATAATGTGTACAGATTTATGGCGGGTCTATTTTTCCGTTTGTTTCGTATTGATAAACGCGCATCGATATTGAAAAAATACACCTCATGCCTAAATTTATCATATTTTTTAAATAAATTTATTGAAAACACCCGACTTTAAACGTCCACTGGACTATTTTACCGTGACTTTTGATCGCAAGCTTTTCACTGCATATGACTTGGGTCGATTCTCTGAACGAAGCAGTTTCGGGCAGAATAAATATATTAACTTTTGGATTCACTAACTCAACAACAAAGGGTTTTTTTCTCTCGCTATTTTTCACCACCCGGCTGAGCTCTCTATTTGCCTTTATTCCCAGTATTCCCTTCCCTTATTTTCTTAATGTACCGAATTAAGCCGAATTAAGTAATTTCAAATTGCTGTAAAATCGAATTGCAGGGGAGCTAGTATAGCGTCGATGATCGTCAGTATAGCACGCGATTCTGACGAAAATAATGAGAGAGCTTACAGTAATTCATACACAAATTTCATTGGACCCTTGTGCGAGAGATAATTTATGCGTTAGCCCTCTTTAATGCTAACCGTGAGGAAGAGAACGTTCAGGGGATTATAGGTGGCTTATATTCGAACAAATGGCTGCGCGATGTTCCAGACATGGCTATTGTATGCATTGTCTCGTGATCCTTACATGGAATTTGAACCGATGATCGACACGTTCTTTGCTCGCTGTCCGATAAGCCTGAGAAAAGTAACGATAGACAGCTTAGCCCAACGTGATCCAAGTCGTATTAGTGCAGACAGCGGAGACAAGGCATATCAGAGCGAACGTGAGCAAGATGACCATAAATGCACAAAATATCCGTTGTCACGTTGCCCTGGTTCACAGTGATATGGATCTGATCTCTTCTCGAAGCCTACAGCCTGTTGCAGTTCAATTTATAACTGGTTTAATTTTGGGGAATATGCAATATGCTTCACATTATCACAGAAAGGACTATTATATTACACTGATTACAGTTCTGGCAGCTTGAGGTTAAAACTACAAATGTGGTTCAGTTTTCATTTATCAAAAATATATCCTTTGTTGTAAGCATGGGAAAAAGTGCAAAAGTATGAACCGCAAATTCAAGCCTGCCGCTGCTATCGGTGCACATTTATTTAGGACTGAATTCATTTATCTCGAAAATCCAGGATTGGGCCTTTTCAATCTATGTTTACCAAGGAAGACATTTACTAAGCCGCACATATAGAAGATATGTGGTATTCATACAAAAAATACATGTAACTTTGCCCTGGAAAATAATTTGGATAATATGTATCGACATATGATAATAATGATAATAAGATTAGATTAGATTAGATTAGATATCTAACCTCACCCGGATATAATAAATTCACAAATTATGATTCCATGATTATTGATTCCATGGGCTAAAATGAGGAGAGGCAGCGTAACTTTGCTCGGTCCTTCCCCCTCCCGCATCCCCCCACTTCACATCATCCTCCCAGACCAATACGCTGAATTATATCACTGGGAAGATATACCAACGTTAATTTGAAAATGCCGCTGTATGCATATATGCGTTGAAAGGAACGTTCTTGTAATATCCCAATATTAATACATTCCACTCCTTATTAATTATGACATATACACATTCCATTTCTGCCCGTATAACTGGGTGTGTGTGTGTTCGCGATATTTATAGACACCAAATCTGTTTGCGAACAAACACTATGTATCAGCATATATTATGGTAAGTCTTAAGATGAACCTAAGATGTCTTAAGATGAAGTCTAATATAAAACATTTAGAAGGCAGAATTAACTGTTAATTAAAAGCATAACTGAAATGAAGAATCTGTATTATCAATAAGAAAGTCTTGACAAAAGTGTACAGTAATGTTATATATATCTCATAACATAATTCGACTTGAGTTCACATTTATTAGTATTGTTTGTATGAAATTTGTAAAATGCTCTCCAAAAGGAGGAATAAAGATGATAATAATACTGTACTTCACACCAAGTTTTCTCTCGTATTCAAAGTTACTTGAACTGGTTACATGCTAGAACACCTTTACTCGGCAAAACAGATCAGATCTACAACTTATCCATTCTCATGGCATCAGATTGTATATCGCCTATTGTATATACCCTCTGATGTCAAAGTGGGGCTAATTGCGGCGCGCAGCTTTTCTGCGCATGGCTCTCGCCCAATCAACAGCCTCCGTTACTAAATGAAGCGAACTTGCTGAGATTAGCGAATGGGGCCGATGATTTCCGTAAAGCTCAGCGTAACTTCGGTGAGCCAATCAACATAGGCGTTGTATATCGACGAGAACGAACAGCGGCAAACCTTTGAGGGGCGTCCTGTTTAAAAAAACCAGACTAGTATTTGTGATCTGTCAATTAATTTCCATAATGAACGAGCAAGTAAATGTACTTCGAGCCCTCGGATTTACTGCCACATATCTTGGACCTGGCGATTGCAACAGAGAAAAACTACAGGAGGGACCTGATTCATTTGTATTCTCAAGCCTCGAATTACTGTTAAACCAGGAAGAGAACCGCGATTTGCTAATTAAGCACGGGAAAACCACGGCAGCTATTGTCGCCGACGAGGCTCATGCGGTGATTCGATGATAAGTTTATAAACAGGTAAATTATGTTAATAAAATAATGATAATAAATTATAATATAAATTTTAAATATAATACTGAAAATTGTGATAATACTGTTATTGTCATTTCTAAATTCAAAGCCAATATATTTGATAAACATTTTTTACTTTGAACAAATTTAAATAAGTTAGTTTGATAAAAAATTGCGATTTGAAAAAAACTTGAATCAATTATTAAATTAAATCACAGTTGCACAGTTGCTAAACGGAAATCCGTTATTTTCAGACAAAATGTTAATATTGTTTTTGGTTATAACCAGGGAAACACATTTAACTGCAAACATCTTATTATTTAATATTTAGTACTGTGAGGAAATTAGGCCAATGATGTGTTCCGATGCATATTTCTCGTCCACCTCCTTCACTGATTGTTTTTTATTACTTACTTGTTGCACATAAATACATAATAATACGTTCAGATGAGTAATTTTGGCTGAGTAACTTTTGAATATAATATTTTGTGTTGACGTTGATTTTTGTTGTAACCTCCCTCACTGAGTTCAAGACCGGCGGCATGAAACACAGATGTCATTCAATACACATGGCCATAATATAATTTTCTGAAAGACGCACGGTTGTTGATTGTCTGTCACATCTACCACATGCATGCTTGATCCATTCTCCAGGGGCATTATCAATTAATGCTTACAATAGCTCTCAGCGTGAATCGGAATGCCAGCCTGTCAAATGTTGTTCACAATATGACCGCCCGTCTCCACGCGGTGATCAGCTGTAATGACGTAGTCAGCCGGAAAATATAACACGCTCTCTTATTGGCTCAGCAGAAAAGACACAATGCGGCTGCGCGCCAGGCAATTGAATAGGGGTGAAGTCAGAGTCTTGTTTACCGGCGGTTTGGAGGTTACAAACTCTGACGTTGGGAGAATGCAACTTATCTGGACGTTTGGTCCCTTCGTGCTTATTTCCGCTCATATTTGGTGATTAACAGTAGATATGGATAGCTAAACCGCGGTATCGTCTGCGCGTCACCGATAATGCCGATAAGAGATACACACGTCCTGCCTCACGAACATTTATCTCTACAGCTGCCTCGGCCCTTGACGTCAAAGACCGCCCGCTGAGATATAATCGGTGATATATTTATTTGTCACCACTAACGGAAACACATTTGGGGCACCTAAACGCTGATTTTTATAAACGTCACCAGTATAATCAGTTTAAGGGGACGATGACACTGGTGACATTAAGGAAAATCAGCAGTATGGGTTAGTGTCAAAACGGAACGCACAATACCGCTAGTGGTGACGTTTTCTTGAAATCATTAATTGCGTGGAAACAAGATCAGTAGGAAGACGGGGCAAGTTACTGGTGATTTTTTGGCACTTTGTCACCACAGCTTGTTCACAGTGCCGGTATTCGTTTTTATTCATATGACTTTCCCTGTCAACCCAATCCGAAGGGAGGAATGTGTAATATAGCACCCATATGATGATTGCAGGAAACCTCCACTATTGCTTACCTTTGTCAAGAGGACAGCAATGATAACGATGACATTTCCACATGTACCCGAAATCGAGGCAGCAAACACAATGACCAGTAAAGTGATTTCTGTAGTGGACATTTAATCGCGATGTCCTGTTCCATTCAACATAGAAGACGATACGTTGACTTCTGAACTGTTCATTCTACAGCTTTCGTTGCATGTTCGTCCATCATCAAACTAAATGGAACTCGTTCCGAAATTTATTCTCGTTTGGCGTGCTTCGAATAGATTTGACCGCCCTATTCATCCTTGGGCAGGTATCGATCGTCAGGTAATTAATTACCTAGTGTAATACTGTTTTCTTCAAACATAAGAGAGGATGGGCAAAGGTACAATTTAATTTCGATTTATTATGTATTAGTGTTTTTCATGAAACGGAATATATCAAGCAACCGGGTCAGACTGGGACACTTTTGCTGGGGCACACTGGGACAATAGAAATCAAATGGTGAAATTTACTTTCATCCTAAAATGCTATTAAAGTGCATTATTTTGTTTCCTAGATAGTAGTAGTGGTTACATGTAATTCTATCGGATTTGATGAGTTTTACTAACACTTTCAACGTTGGATGCTTTCACTGGCATGAGAATCACACAAAATATTTCTTCCTCAAATTTGGCCACAGGAAAAATTTTTATGTAAAGCAGGGGTCTAAAATTGCAATTAACTTAACCATCGCTGTTGAATCTTCTCAACTCCTATGAAACATAATAGTATATACTTCATTTGAAATGTATTTTGGTTATTGTCCCACTGCACCTCAGTGGGTTTCCCAGCGAACTCATATCCGGGGCAAACTGGAACACTTTTTTTTACCTTTTTTAAGAAGGAATTCTGGAGAATGGTATAACAGATATTTCAGAATTGTTTGTATGATTATGTCATACTAAATATTAGTTATAACTAGAGCATAGAAGGCTACTCTACATGACAATACTAGCAGAGATTTTTGCAAAAAGGTGAAAAATGTCCCAGTGTACTCGAATCTCCCTTACTCATCCAACTCGAAATTTCGTTATATCACAGGTATTGGGGAAAAGTATTTTCCTCCGAATCGAATTGGTACATGTACCATTCCTCGAAAATGTCCTGTGCGTCTCTAATGAAAAATCGAATTAAAAGATGGCTAGCAAAATATCATGTGGTGGGGATATGAAGTGTTTAATATTGAGTCGCTTCGTACCCACATATATGTATATAGATCCGACATTCCGTATTCGGCCCTCATCCACAGAAATAATTTTCGAGACATTTTCTATGATGATAGAAAGTCATCGCCATAACCTAAGTCAAAGCCGAAACATTATTTTCGCAGAAACGTACAGGTTCAAACCAGGACGGTGAACCGATTAAGGTAAACCGGGACGATTCAACAAGACGAGCTATTCACGGATATAACGCAGTTATCAAGAAACCAACTCAGCCAATTGGGCAGGATCCCTAACTTGATGGTTCACATTAATGACTTCGAAGAATGGTTACAGCTGCTGTGGTGAAGTAGGTTTGACTCATTCGGAAGCATTGTTCGGTGCCATTGTTCGGCATCCTGTCTCTGCGTCATTCTTAAGTGAAATCAGAGGCCGACGTGGTGAGAATGAGTAATATGGCTATGTAATATCGGTAAATGTAAATTTCTACTCAACAATACTATCCTTTGTTCTTTGATCTTCAATACAAATGTCAAGACTGCTATTTAATATTCAGCCGTCGTCCATTAACGAATTTTCGCGTTCATAATCCAAAGATTGTATTCATATAACAGCATTAGAACCAAATTAAAAAAAGAAATCGCAGTATACATAAACATAGGCTAGTATTCAATAATGCCGGTGTGATGGATAAGAATGCCTTGGTGATTAATGTACCTTTTCATATCCTTCTCTATTGCAACCAAGGACGGACACATTCCCCGATGCGGAGAAAAGTGTCCTAGCTGGGTTAAAATATACGATCCGGAAACTCTTAGCCACCACACCGGCAAGACATTTCGATTTTCCAAAAATATCAAATCTTTATCGCTGATCAGTATTCATAATCCATGTAATTTTCGTAGTACTCGTTGTTTGGAGAATGATTTTCTCAGTTACGCTTTGATCGTGCTTGTCCATATGCACACCATCATACGGCCCCTAGCCCCGGGCGGAATTTTAATAGACAAAAGTTAGGAAACATAACGCTAAAATTCGTGTACGCTACACTCATGCTGCTATCAGCATGCGATATGCATCGCCAAATTTGAGAAACTTTGAGTAGAGGTGCTTGGTGGTATAGTCTTGTTTCACAAGTTTCTCGAACAATGTCTTGAAATCGCTGGAATGTATCAATTATTCCGCCTAATATAAATGAATGGATTAGAACCAATGAATAGACGGATTAACGTAGCTGTGATTGACCGTGGAGTGGGAGAGGTGTGCAAACATGGACTTCTATTATCCATCCTAAACGTTTTACAACACATTTTGTTCGGATTTCGAGATAACCAGCAGACTTTTCGATAACGGAACCGGACGATCTCGATCTTCCGAAAACGAATAAACATTTCGCAAAGCCATAATCGTAAAAAAAAAAGATAACCAAAACGGGGCGATAACTGAAACGAAGACCGAAAACAAATCCAAGCGATCAAGGTGTCGTAAACCGAACTGATAACCGCAACCTGAAAAAAAAACTAAAGGAAAACCCGGATCTGCTTAGGCAATTATTGAAAGAATTTCTGCATATAAGATATTAGATGTGTATTTTTATGTCTCTTAATTATGAGATTTGTATACACCCGGTGGTTAGCAGGCTCTTCTCGCGATAGACGAAGTAGGTTCAAACCATTTTTGCTCAGGAATCTCGAATTGTCGTATTTCCTTTTAATTTACTATTATTGAGCGATATTATCTTCATATTATGGAATGAAAGGGTTCAAGATAATAAACTTGACGAACAAGTTTTTACAAAAATCTGTAGCTAAGTTGATTGGAACCTTCACATTCCTACGTCATTTAGCAAACAGGCGAAATGTGCAGAGCCATCTGGAATATTATGACCAAATAAGTTGATCGTCTCGTTTTCCTTAATTCGACACGAAAGTAATTACAAGCGTCTAGTCCGTCATTCATAATTCAGCCGTCGTCCATTAAAGAATATCCGCGTCCATAATCCAAAGACCTATTCCATATAACAGTATTAGCACCAAATTCAAAAAAGACAATCATTGTATACATAAACATAGGCTAGTTTCCTGCAAGAGAGAAGCGGTCAACAGTTTTCATTGATGCCGACAAGACATCATGACGTTCCAAAAATATAAAATCCGTATCGCAGATCAGTATTCTTAATCCATAATAATCGTATAGTAAAGTCGTCATCTAGAGAATGATGTATCTCAGTCACGCTTTGATTGTCCGTGCCTTCTCGGCTTCATTATCATATGGGTCTAAATTTGGTGATCGCCAGATGATTTCCCCATCGCTTTCTCAAAACCGACCCAAGCGTCAATAATTTGGCTACCAGGGTGGGGGAGGGGTCAAATTAGGCGTTGAACTTTTCAGAATGTGAACTTCTGACTACTCAACCGTATCTTAAATTACAATTCTGACAAAAATCAAGAATTAATCAAATAAATGCTTGATACTTACGATGCAGTTTGTTTATATGGTATCCGTGCATAATGAGTGCTTTGTGTGATTCAAGTGCACCGTGTGTGTGAATTGAATGTGTAATATAGCACACAGATTTTGATTGCAGGAAACCTTAACCATTGCTTACCTTCGTCCAGAGGACAGCATTAATAACGATGACATTTCCACATGTACCCGAAATTGAGGCAGCAAATACAATGACCAGTAAAGTGATTTCTGTAGTGGACATTTGATCGAGATGTCCCGTTCCATTCAACAAAGAAGACGTTACGTTGACTTCTGAACCGTTCATTTCCGCTGCTTTCGTTGCATGATCGTCCATCATCAAACTATAAGGAACTCGTTCTGAACTTTATTCCCAGGTTGGCGTGTTTCGAACAGACGTGGTCATCCCTTTCATCATTGCGCAGATATCGATCGGCAGGTAATTACATACTGGAATACTATTTTGTTCAAACACGAGCGAAAGTCTTAACGATTTTTTAAATATAGATTTCATGCGGCATGGTTGGCCAATGTAAATGCAAATAACAAAGATCACAAGAAATTACGAGCTATCGATCAGAAATCGATTTCACTCTCATCAGCGTTCCCACTGGGAATTGTCATACACAGTTTTCAGAGATTTTGACTCAAATCTATAACTTCGCTTATATATTATGGACGATGTGGAAATAAGTTTAGCGGCCGTGTTCTGTATCACATCAACCAACATAGATCGGCCAGTAGTACAACCCTGCTCGAAATGTCGTTATAGGACAGATATTGAGGGAAACTATTCACCTCCCAATCGAATTGGTACATTATATTGTGTTATAATATGAATTTGAATCATGGACGCGGAAATTCTTTAATAGACGACGGCTGAATATTGAATGACGGGCGTAACTGTAATTTGGCGGGGTTTTGTAAATACAAACACACCATGTGTATCCACATTTTGAAAATCACCCAAAAAACTAGGTTTTCCAAAAATGTGAATACATACACTATAATGGCGATGTATCCGCATTTTATTAACATTGTAATGACGGCTATATTTTATAATTCATCGATATCAAAGTCGTACGATTATGAAAAAGTTCTCGCGACTTCGGATCCCTCGAGACAAAGCTAAAAAAACTAACCCCAACGGGTTTTCGGCGTCGATCTGTTGACAGTAAGGAGGTACTTACGATCTGTTAGAGTGAACTACAGTACTAGAAACTTTTCATTCAAATAATCGTGTTGAGTGGAATTTGAGATGGATGGGGAACTCGCGGAATGTGTTGTTGCTTTTGTCAGCCATGTTGGAGACTTGTAGAATCTAATTTTCCGATTGGTTGAATAATATTATGCAGATTTCAGCCAATTAAACTTTCCTAACTCTTCTCCTGCAGTTGATGTAAAATTTGGACTTCCGATTGTTTGAAGTTTCTTGGGACATGTAGTATCTCTTTCCCATCAATACGAGGAGAAAAACAATCTCTAAATTATAATTAACCGAGTTCAGAAGAATTCATGCCACACATGCAAGTATTTCTGATTTCGATTTAGCCCTGGAAAGTCGGGCGAGAAGTTGAACAAAACTGTTGTGACGGCACTTCACCCGGTCAAATATTCTACCTAAACATTTCTCAACTTTAAGTTTTAAATTTAGTTCTATGGTGGTGTTTACATTACTAATAAGGTGTGGATCCATCACTTATATAGAAGGTGTATCCACATTTTAAATAAAATAGCCGATTTTACGTCTCACGAAAATGTGGATACACTTCCTATATAGGCGATGTATGATCCACAGAAAAACCGCCAAATTACAGTTACGCCGAATGACGGACTGGACGCTTGTACATGTATTATTCCTCGTAGATGTTCTTTGACTGCGCCTCTGATGACAAAATCAGATTACAAGATGGCTAACAAAATAGCATGTGGTAGCGATATGAAGTGTATACTATTTAGTCGCTTCGAACACGCAGATATTTTTAGATGCGACATTTATTCAGTACTCATCCACAGAAATAATTTCCGAGACAGTAATCGAAAGGAAACGGATTTCTGTGATGGTAGAAAGGCATCTCGATATCCCATTAAAACACTGGTAAACCGGGACGATTCAACTAGACGAGATATTTATTGGTATAACTCAGTTATCAAGAAACCAACTCAGTCAATTGGACTGGGTCCCTAATTTGATGGTTAACATTAATGACCTCGGAGAATGGTTACAGCTGCTTTGGTGAAGTATGCTTCACTCATACTGAGGCACTGATCGGAGCCACTGTTCGGCATCCTGTCTCTGCGTCAGAGGTTGACGTCGTGATAATCGGTAATGTGGGGATGGACAAACGGAAAATATAATTTTCTACAGAACAATACTATCCTTAGTGTTTGTTCTGGAATACAAGTGTTCAGACCGCTATTCCATATCCAGTCGTCATTCATTAACGAATTTTCGCACTCAAATCCTAAAGACCTAATTCACATAACAGCATTAGCATCAAACTATAAAAGAAAAGAAATCGTAGTATACACAGTCTAGTTAATGACTAATGAATAAATGAATTAACGTATCTGGGATTTTACCGTGGAGGTGAAGGCTTATGCAAACATGGACTTTTTATTATCTATCCAGAACGTTTTACAACAATATTTGATCGGATTTTGATATTACAAACTGATTTGTTGAACATTTATATATTTATGACTGTTTTGTGTTTCAATTTGTTACACGTTTTATGTGTCGCGCGCAAAACGGTAGTGGCTACAGTATTTACAGTTTTAATATTTATCAAATTAATGCATTGCTTTACTGTAAATGATGTCCATAATATGTCTTGTGCCGATCTACCCGGGACTTTGGTTCAGACCAAATACATGTAACATCTTTGACATGCAAGCCAAGTCCGTGTCATAATGACAAACATGAGGACAAAACAGTTTCCTGACGAATAACTCTATATAATATTGTTCGATACATTGTTGATTACATGACCATTTATTCTTGTCTCTGGACATCGCGCAGTTCCCATGGTTCGTTCCAGATTATTGAATCATGGCTGAGGACTGTGCTGAACCATATTATTATTTGCGTTTCGTTTTTCAACCTAGATTATTTTATCAATATATTGGTCTCTTTTTTAATAAACCATTCACTTTGAATGCTATTGCCATGTTTAGTTTGTT
>JAVTVY010047556.1:0-23723 GCA_036873755.1 Hanleya hanleyi | reverse complement strand
GTGCAGTGAATGAACCAATCTGCTCAGCTTTGTAGCACTGCGTCAGAAGAATGAGACGTCACCAGTTCGGCACGTGAATGAAACAGATCACAACAAACAAATGAAGATTATCGTGTGATAATCTCTGTATGTTTTGAGGTCTGGACCAGTCAGCGCACGTGGAGCATGTTAGAATATATTCTTAAAAGATTTACGCATAGCTGTAACTAAACCCGCATACATTGTAAAGTATAGACGGAATCCATGAGCCTTGTACAGAAGTCGCATCCAAGGAAGCCCCGTCTATATTTAACAAATCACAAATGTACAAAATACCCTTTTCATACCATTTCTGTAGTATACAGAGACACCTCCCACCTTAATATAACTATTAAATAACTAGTTAGGACTCGTAAATGAATTTTCTGTGGAGTGTCCACCTTTATCATACGAACAAGATCATACCAATATGACAGCACTTCTTTCCAAAAAGTATTGCTTACCTTGGGCAAGACGACTTCAGAATAACTAGAACCAAACTTGAATATATTTTCTATGTAAATTCCTATATCTTCATTTACTAATTTACCCCAAGAATATGGAGAAAATAACACTATTCTTCTCAACCATGATAGTTCTTGTTTAGGAAAAGAATTCTCGCCATTCTTAAGCCTCCGTTTTTATAGTCTTGCATCATAATTTTCCATTGTTGAACCTTGGCCCTTATGGAGAACATGCCCAGTTTATGGCCTGCATCTTCCGACTTCACCCTACTGTGTGTGCTGGTGCGTGACCATCGCTGACGATCACTACCCAGGGTGCGAAATAGCCCTTTGTCCTGTTGCCCGGAGCAACCAAAATTTCCTTTGGGCAACCTGATTTCGCTTGAATTGCAATGCATTTGAATGTGTTGGTTGCCCATACCATGGGCAACTAGAATTTGTTTTCCTATTTCACACACTGCTACCAGTTTTCCGTTATGTCTTCATGATCACCTGATAATAACATGGACTAGAATGGGTAAAAACTTTTCTAGCCTTTTTGGGGGGTTAAGTACAGTGACTCTAGCTTTGTTGACAGGAAAACAGTCTTTGTGTCCTACAAGGTCTTGAATAATTCCATTTTGGTAGCCAATCTGCACAAATTAAATTTTAGATTTGTCTTTACCGTTATTTGTACGTTTTCATGAAAATGGCCTGAGTTGAAATGGGGCACAATGGTTTTTTTGAGGATGTAGTTACAGCTAGTATACAGGTATCACTGCCTGCCTAAGATGTTGACCATTATAACTGAATTGAGATATTACCACCACAAGAGGGTCAAGCATTATAAGATAGAAAAGTTGAGTTACTCTACCGAGAGGAGTTCACTATTTTGTAAGAACCCCAGTTGAAATGCACATCAATTTGTTTGTTGTTCAGCTGGTGTGGTATGCTTTTTGTCAGTGGGTATGTGCTTCTATTCACCAAAACATGATCACTGATCAAATAATTTTTATTTTAGGTTCAGCTTCCAGAAACTCAAATCCGCCAGTTGTGTCAAGTCTCACGTTCTATATTCCTGGAGCAGCCTATGTTAGTGGAGCTTGAGGCTCCTGTCAACGTATGTGGGGACATCCACGGACAGTTTGAAGACTTGTTGCGACACTTTGACAAATGTGGATTTCCTCCAGAGGCAAACTACCTATTCCTTGGAGACTATGTTGACAGGTATATAAAACTACCTATTCCTTGTAGACTATGTTGACAGGTCTATTAAACTAGCTATTCCTTGTAGACTATGTTGACAGGTATATTAAACTACCTATTCCTTTGAGACCGTGTTGACAGGTATATTAGATGTCCTATAACTAGGCTAGATGGATTTGGGAAGTCCACGCCTCGTCACAGGCAGCTGTCCCCCCCGCCACACTGGGGGCAAGTTCCCATTAAGTTAACATTGAGAAATACGGAAAACTCTCCGTAAATATAAAACTAAATATTCCTGGCTGATGTTTCTTCCCGTACGAAAGTGTCTCACATAAAATCTTGTGTGTTTCACGTAAGTTCCTCGTAAGAATCTCACATGTGAAACTGAGGTGAGAACTAGTGAGAAACTAGCCAGAAACTTACGTGAAATTTAACATGCAAATGAGGTGAGATTTGTGAAATCTTGCCTAAATCTTGTGAGACCTCTTATGAGATTCCTACATGGAGCCCGGGAATTCTTGTCAAAACCTCATATGAGATAATATTCATTTCACAAAACATACAAAAGTTTCAGAATTTTTCAGCAAACTGAAACAAATATATTCACCAAAAAGAAACTTTCGGCAGTATAAAAGCATAAAAATCTTGCCGTCAGTCAGTGGAGAGCGGGAAAGTTGAACAGCCACTCTTTTGTTCTCGCTCACGGTGGACTTCCTTAATAGCCTAATTTCAAGTTCACAAAGTTCCACACCACATCCCCTACACATGAAAATATCCTGGGGAGGTTTAGCATGAAAAAAAGTCCTACTTATTATGAAATTATTCTGCCTGATGGAGTAAGATTAAGAGGATCCGATTCCCATACAAGTTGATCATGGAATGAAAATTCCCACTCGAGAGAAGGAAAATACATCCCAACCACCAGGATCTATTTTCCTTCTCGAAAGTGAGAATTTTCATCCCAGGGCTGACCGAATTAATACAGGATCATCATTTTTTTCCTATATAATCTAAATCATTACTTCCTCGTTTTGGAAAGAATAAGAACGACAGGCTGAGAGAAACGTTACTGGGGTGCATGATGCCTGCAACTGGTGTCCAGCATTGTGATTGGTCGACCTACGTTGCACGCGCTCATCCCATACATGTGATTGGGATGAATGTTCCAGCATGTTATATCACATAGGTTTCACATACTGCCTTATATGGGGAAGGGTTGTGATTAACAACACAGACTGCAAATTCCAGTGGGGGGAGTTACGTGAAACATAGGTGTTGTGTTTTAACACAGAAAGGAAAGTTGGTTCTTGTATTTTTGTCCCGAGACCCTGTTCAGTACTGACGCCATGTGTGTTAAGACCATAGTATACTCGGCCATTTAAGGTCAGTTTTGTCGGTTCAGAAATGGCGAAGTCCCAGGTAGGTAACTGGTTTCCCCATGTGAGTAGCAAATACTGGAGCATATCCCATTCATTGTTTGTGCCCATGTCGAAGAATTACAAAAGTGTGAACAAATTCTGAAGATAAAAATGTAACGTCTCGCCCTGCATTGAATAGTGATTGAAAAACCTCGAAATGTGCATGGTAACTCTCCAGAAATTCTTGTATGCTCCCCAAACATATTACAAGTACTGATCGAATAACTTTAATAAACTAGAAAATGTTTATTTATGGATAACAAACTCTGTGTTTAATAAAATAAGCAATCTTTCTATTTTAGCTCGATAATGTGAATAGGATCTTCCGTGAAATGTCACTCTATTTAGACTGGAGACATGTATAGTTTAGTTTCCCGCTTAAAATTTTCAACTCAAATCTGATTGATACTTCGTCTATTTTCCAGAGGGAAGCGTTCCCTAGAGACTATATGCTTGGTACTAGCATACAAAATCAAGTACCCAAACAATTTCTTCCTTCTTAGGGGTAACCATGAGTGTGCTTCTATCAACAGGTGAGTAACCATGAGTGTGCTTCTATCAACAGGTGAGTTTATTCTAATCTACATGTATAATCACGGAGAGCTGTTCCGTTTGAAAATATAATGATGTACATACCCACAGAATTGACATGTTCATCAGTAAAGGTCAAGTAAAATAATATATGTTTCCAGTTACATACATGGTCAGTAGATCCAGGTAGGCCTTTTTTTAAACAGGTCAGACATTTTCAAATTGTCTAGCTTTAGCTGTGAGCACTCAACACAAAGGGTTTACCACGAATGTTATATCGCATTTTTTTTGCAGCGAAGTTTGCTAAAGCATCATAGGTATTATATTTGATGATAGTGGGATTGCCATATACAACGAATGGAAGAATATCTTGTCAGAGAAACTTGAAACTCTGCCCGCTTCGACTGGCTTTCTGTTTCGCCATTGAATATGTGCTGTGCGTGGAGAGGAAAATGACGTCACTGCGTGACGTGTGAGTGACGTAGCGACGCTCACGAAATTGAATGCTGAACAGCTGCAGACATGGGATAAGGTCATGGCTTGTGCCTCAGCTTCAGTAGAGTGGCAGAGCATACGTAGGCAGAATGCACCACACGTGTAAACGCTTGTTGACATGGCCGTCGAAAAAATAAACGGCATGTTTATTTTTAAAGACAAATTCCTTCTATTTTCTCCTGAATGGTGGAAACAAGTTGATTTGTTTATGGACAAATGTGTTTTATTTTGTGCCTGTCGTAACATATGTTACTTTCGCGGAGTTTGAGAGAGATCGATTCCAGCCTAGATTTGAGGCTGATTACATCTTTAAGTCATCTACATTATCCTCACTAAAAAGAAAACCAATACAGAGACCTTGCCATGCCACCAGTAAGTTAGCAGGCCTGTGCTGTAAGATTCTCTCAGAAAACCTTTTGCAAGTTTCCATGATTAGAAAATGGATGCCCTATGGTAACCTGTAGTGTGTGCTTCAGGGTTAAATACATAGTACCGGGTAACACAAAATATTATGGTAACCTACAGAGGGTTTTCTAAAAGTGAAATTGGGAAACCTTCAGGCATGCCGAGAGAACGGGGTTCACTGTTAATCAGTACAGCACAAGCCTGTAATGATTCGCAGGGTTTATATGCCTCCTGGAAAGTCCTTAAAGCTCATGGAATTTAATTGCTAACCTGAAAAGTCCTGGAAAATTCTAAACAAAACTCCTGGATACTCCTGGAAGAACTACATCTTCGTCTTCCGGGAGAACCAACTCAACTGCCAGTCAGGATTTTTGTTTCTCAGATCACGGCACTTCAGTTCAGTCAGTGTATTATATAGCTGGTCCTGGCATGTCACGCAAAAGCAGACTGGGTCGCCACATATCGCCCATTTTTGTTGCGCAATATAAAAAAAAAGATGTAGGGTCAACACTTCAAGTAGGGTTGGGTAACCCCAGAAATGCATATAATTTTGCTTGCCTACGGTTTATGCATGTAAGAAATTCTGGGTTATGGAACAGCCAAAAACTTTTTGTTGCAATACCAACAGCAGCATGTTTATAGAACAACTACATGTATTATAAATTATGTAGGTTCAAAATGTCAGATACAACATGTACAGCTTGTAATTATATTTCTATGTATATTCACTTGTCTTTGGCAAATCCTATTAAAACTAGGGTCCCTCGGTGGCTGGGTGGTCTAAGGCCCTTCGCTGGTGATCACTAGCCTCACACCGCTGAACCGTCACGGGATCGAGCTCCACTGGTGCATGTGTGGAAATTTGCCAGTTACTTGCCAACAGACGGTGGTTATCTCTGGGTACTCCGGCTTTCTCTGCCAGTCAAACTGGCTGTCACCATATGAGCGAAATATTCTTGAGTGTGACATTATGCCAAACTCCTCTCCCCCTCCTACTGAAACTGATGTAAGCTCTTGTGATATTTCTATCTTATATAAAATACTTGATTTGAACTGTTCTCCTGATGTGTTTAGTGTGATAAAGGTGTGATTAAGGTAGATCTAATTGTGGGTCAAGTTTCTCCCATGTGTGGCTACCAGAAACACTATAAGCTTATAAAAACAAATGTGTGATACTATTACATGAACAATACTTCTTTCAGAATCTATGGATTTTATGATGAATGCAAGAGAAGATACAATATTAAACTGTGGAAGACCTTTACAGACTGTTTTAATTGTCTACCAATTGGTGAGTAATTGTACAGGTAATGACTACAAGTGGTGCGAAGTGCTGCCTAGCAACTGGGACATTACCCAAGGTGTAGGGTTGGGAGGTGCACAGACATATTCACCTTTCGGACATTTTCCCTTCTGGGATTTTTGTCTGCTGCACATTTTCCTTTCTCTATATTTTTAGTAATATGTTTTTTTTATCATAAGATAATGTAAAACATATAGATATATATTAAAAAAATTCCTACGAAGTATGCTCTCATTTGCAAATTGTCCGGTAATGAGTGAGTGAGTGAGTCAGTCCATCCGAATCCTTTTGTTGGTAAAATAAGGAGAACTGTTGACATTAGAACATTGATATTCGTTGCCTAAATCGTAAACCTGCTTCAATTATTGCCTTTAAACTCCATTTAAATGCACAATCAAACGTAGAAACGGAAGTTAAAAATTAAAAATTATCTCCCCTAGGAGATAGAGTTATCCGCCCCTAGGAGAGCTCTCACTCTTCCCAACGTGGTTACCATATAAGCCAATGCACAGCCCATTCTCTTCCTCTTTCTCCTGTTTGCTCGAGCAGTGCACATCTAGGGAAGTGTTCAGAGGCAATTTTACAACATTAGTTGTTGTTGTCTCGCTGGTATATCCTTTATCAAGTGTTGAGTTTTGTTATTGATTCAGAACTTACTTACTGTATTATGTCGGAAGTTCCGTCTTGTATTCCTTGTCGTACGTGCGGGAAAAATGTTTCCCCTTTAGACGCTCACACGGCTTGTTTTGCGTGTAAAGATTTGTGTTACCGTGCGTCCACGTGCGCGGAGTGTGTATTATGGGATCCGGCGGCCTGGAAGAATTATGCCCAGGCCCGTCGGGCTTTTCTTTTACATTCTTGTGATGACCCGTCTTTGTCGGAGATCGACAGACGGGTCTTAGAAATTTCTTTGGTTAATGACATGAAGTCTAATGAAGATCTTGACCGAGCTGGTCAAGACTCAGTGTCTCCCGCGTCAGTATGTATACCACCAAGCGGTACAATCCTACGCGATGATAATTCTAGGTTACTAGACAGTTTGACCCGGTCTGGAGACTCATTGTCTAGGGCCGATCCAAAACCAGTTCCTTTGTTACGGTCAACAAAGACCAGGTCGGTCTTGGCTGGCCATTCTATTGTCCCCGACAAACAAAAGAATTCTGTGCCCCAGGTTATTTCACCATTACCTATTGGTTCTCCACATGTATCTTCTAGAAGGAAGAAAACGACGTCGCAGGTCAGTTTCTCCTTTACGGGTTAAAACTAAATATAGTTGTCCTAATGCTGGAAAATCTATGGAAGCGCGTTCGGTCCTTCCTTTAAGTGTTCAGGTTGCGAACTTACGATCTCCAGTTTCCGCGATTGTTGATTCTTCACTTCATCATTCACATACTGCGACTCGACATTCACGTAAACATTCACGTTCTCGTACTCGACATTCGGATTTTCCATCTTGTCGTTTGTTTTCACCTGTTCGTGATTCTATTGCGTCGGTTCGTCGGTCTCGTTCCCCGATCCGTAGTTCTCGTCCACCGGTTCATTTTGGTACCAATTTACGGCCCTCCCGCTCGCCGGTACGCCGTTCTCGTACTTTGACAGTTCATTCACCTGATACTACTCACCGTTTACACGGGTTTCGGCTCCTTCTGATCAAGATTATCATCTTCATTATCATCGGGCGCCTTTCCTTGACCATGCGGTGGATCATGATTTATCATCTTCGCGTTCTCAATCTCCGGTCTCTTCGAGTTCGTCGGATGATTCGTCTTCCTCTTGGGAAAGTTCGGAGGATACGTCGAAGATGGATTATTTGCTGAGAATGCAGGCGCTTTTAGCGTTGGTTCCGGATATGCCCGCCCCTTCGAAGGTTGTTCCATCTAGTAATAAGTGTCGGACAGCAGCGGATTCTGCATTCATGTCTTCCAAGCCTGTGACTCCTCGTACATGCGCTCCGTCCCCAGCGTGGGTGGATCATTTAGAGAAGTTTGATCGTCAATTACAGGATGACAATAAATTCAAAAAGCCTCGTTTCCGGATTCCCCATGACCTTCATGATAACGTTTTACCTGACAAACCACCCAAACGTGATCGAGATTTACCACAGATTTCTAAGTCATCGAAGTCATCTCCACTTGAGTTCAATACCAATTTCGTGGAGAATATCCAAGAGATGTTATTGGTAATCCAACGTGCTTCCTCAGTCGCCGATTGGTTTTTGTTAGCTACTTCTCGGATTGCTTTGGATCCTGAGTTACGCCTGGACGATGGGTCGACTTCTTTGTCTCCGGGTCGTGTGGCCTATTTACGGGGTTTTATTGAAACCCTAGTACAGGCTAACCGTCAAGTTATCGAGGCCAGTTCTTATTCATACGTTTCGCTTCTCCAAGCGCAACGCAACGCCTTACTTAAGACTGTCAAGCCGGACGTCTCCTTTATGGTTAAGGATTATTTGCTTCATCAGCCTTTGGCTTCCAAGTCCATTTTCAATAATGCTATTGAGGCCGTTGTTCCTGTCATTCGTGAAGAACGTACTGCGCGCTTGATTGCGGCTGTTGCTCGGGGTGGTTCTTCGGATCGTCGCCAGAAGCGGGGTCGTAGGTCCTCTACCACTCGTCAAGATGGGGGCGCTCGGGGGAGTTTTCGAGGTATCGACAAACCTCCACGAGGCCGAGGTCGCCGTTCCTTTCGTGGAAAGCCAACCAAGAGGGGTGGTCATTCCACCAAATGACTATCAAGTTCCCGTGTCCGATCAAGTCGAAGTTTTTCATCCTCCACCTTTCCGTTCATTCAGTCATCATGTTGTGGGCGGCCGCCTTCAATACTTCGTAGACAACTGGCGTCTTATCACAGACGACGCCTGGATTTTAAGAGTTTTGGAGCACGGGTTCCTGTTCACTTTTCGTTCCCTTCCCAAACTCATTGTGTGGCCACGCCCATCCCGCCTACCAGTCTCCGCGGACCACGTGCGGACTCTTCTGTCTTCGGTCAACACGCTCATCGACAAGGGAGCTGTCAGGGAGTTACCTCGGACGGAGGACAGTGTGGGGTTTTACAGCCACGTATTTCTGGTCCCCAAGAAAGACTCGCACCAGATGCGGATGGTGATCGACTTAAAAGTGTTAAACAAGTTTCATCTCACCCCCCCCCCTCATTTCAAGATGCCGACTGTTTCATCGATTCGGGCCCGCATACATCATCGGGATTGGCTGGCCTCAGTCGATCTGCAGGACGCGTATCTTCATATTCCAATTCATCCACGTCATCGCCGTTATCTCCGCTTCGTTATCAACGAACGTCGATTCGAATGGCAGGTTCTCCCATTCGGGGTCAATGTAGCCCCCTGGTTGTTTACCCGCATTGCCTCTCCTGTCATGGCATTTCTACACCTGCGAGGTATTCAGATACAGGTTTATATAGACGACATCCTTCTATGGGCAGCGGACGAGGCCCGTCTCAACGTGCAAGTCCAGTTCACGCTCCTGGTGTTACGGAATCTAGGATTCATCCCTCATCCTCTCAAGTCAGAGTTGGTTCCGGCTCAAGTTCGCCGTTACATCGGCGCAGTGTTCGATACTTATCATCAGCGAGTATACCCGCCGGAGGATCGTTGGGACAAAATTCAGCTGTTAATCCGAAAGTTTTTGTCATCAACGTCACGGACACGTCAACAGTGGCAAAGTTTGGTAGGTTTGCTCACTTCCACTCAGGACCTGACTCATTACGGCCGACTACAGGTGCGTCCACTACAGTATCATCTGTATCCTTACCTACAGACACCTTCCATCAATCCAGCGGTGCCGGTATTGACGTCTCTTCATCCACATCTGGTCTGGTGGCAATCCCGGCTCAACGTCATGCAGGGCGTTCCATTCCGCTTTCCGGACCCGTGTCATCATCTGTACACCGATGCGTCCGAGACCGGTTGGGGAGCCCATCTGGACATATTCAAGGTATCCGGCAGATGGTCAACATTGGATGCCAGTCTTCGCATCAACCTTCTGGAGATGAAGGCAGTCATTCTGGCGGTGAAGCATTGGAGTCATCGTCTCATGTACTCATCTCTCCTCATAGCGACGGACAATTCCACAGTCATTGCGCACATCAACAAGTTGGGAACCACCCGCTCGCTACCAATGTTTCGTCTAGTTTGGGATCTGTACGAGTGGACTCGCACTTATCATATTTATATTCGCGCCCGCCATGTGCCGGGGCGGCTCAATGTCTTGGCGGACAGCCTATCACGTCCGGACACCGTTCTTCAGACCGAGTGGCAACTTCATCCGGAGGTGTTCCAGCAGATCTCCACCATCTGGGAGTCCCCTCTGATCGATCTCTTTGCAACGAGGAACAACGCCCAATTGTCTCTGTTTGTCAGTCCGATTCTGGATCTTCAAGCCTTCGACATCGACGCTCTGTCAATCAATTGGGACAACTTCCTAGCTTACGCCTACCCACCGATGGCCCTAATACTGGAAGTGCTTCAGAAGATTTCTCGTCACGACTGCATCATTCTACTCGTTGTGCCGTGGTGGCCGCGTCGCCAGTGGTTTCCGGTTTTGGTCCCGCTCCTCACGGCCCCTCCACGTCGACTGCCAGTTTGGCCCAGCCTGTTACGTCAACCCCACGGGATTTTCCATCACAACCCACGGTGGCTCAACCTACACGTTTGCAGACTATCCAGAATGCACTCTCAGTCCAGGGATTTTCAGCAGAGGTTGCACGAACGATGGTTTCAGCCAATCGATCTTCCACATCGCAGCTCTATCAGGCGAAATGGTCCTATTTCGTCTCCTGGTGTCGAGGACAGGATGCCGATCCCGACTCTGCCTCTGTTTCCCTAGTTGCTGACTTCCTCCTTCATCTTCATCGGGATAAGAAGTTTCAAATCAGCACCATTGAAGGGTATCGATCTGCTTTGGCTAGGGTGTTACGTCTTACCTCTGGTGTAGACATTAGTCTTAACGATAATATCTCTGCGCTCATTCGCACCTTCGCGTTACAGTCTCGCCGTACGCGACAACTGTTACCGAAATGGGATATCGGTGTGGTTCTGTGTGCTCTGATTCGTCCGCCCTTTGAACCTTTAGAATCCGCTTCTATCAAAGCTGTGTCTTATAAGACGGCCTTTTTGGCGGTGTTTGCTTTAGCGTCTAGAGTGTCTGAACTTCATGCTCTTGAAAGATCTTCTATGACCTGGACGGCGGATTGGTCTCGCATTTCTTTTCGGCCCATTCCTGAATTTATTGCCAAAAATGAGTCTGTGCGTTCAGGTCCGTGCGCTCAACGATCGTACTCCATTCCTGCGTTGTCAGACTTTGTGCATGGGCTCGAAGACGACCGCCTGTTATGCCCGGTCCGGGCGATTCGCCACTATCTTACTCGTACCGACTCCGCTCGCGGCTCTCGGCGCCTGTTATTTCTGTCTCTTCGCCCGTCGGCTTTGCGTGACATTACCAAAAATACCATCGCCGCGTGGTTGAAGAAAACCATTAAATGGTCTTATCAATTGGCCATAGACGCTCCCCCTCTGTTGTCGGCTGCCTCTTCTCATGAGATTCGCGCCATTGCCACGTCATGGCCATTATGGAAGAATCTGTCCCTCCATGACATTGTCCAATCTTGTGCCTGGACGGCGAACTCCACGTTCACCAACTTCTATCTGAGAGATATGTCAGTCCAGTCAGAAGGGATAACCACCCTTGGGCCGTTAATAGCGGCCCAGCACGTGGTCAAATAAATTTTCAAAAAGAAGGGGGGGGGCGGCATTTTGTATCATCGCAGCAAATCTGCAAATTGCTGTATCATCTCATCTCATTCATACTATTAGTCCACATTTGATTGATCACATATTGAAGAAAGTAATAAGTTCAGATGGACAACCTTGGATCCTCTAAAGAGATGTCGGACACTAAATCACCACTCTAAGATGCCTGACTCCATGGTGAGTGTGATCTTTACCTTAATTGCGGTTTGATTGTGTCTTTCAGGTTGAATCTGACTTCCTTCTTATGATCTCAGCTACGTCATCTACGCTCAACTCCCAAGAAGCAAGTTGGACGTGAGACGATTGTGGACTGAGTATGGTGTGGCTTGGCGACCTCTAGGCACGGACCAGTTATGCTTCACCCGGTTTTAGGAACAGCCAAGAATCTGCATACAGATAAGCCTTACCAAGTAGACCCAATAGCCCTAGTGGTACCGGTCCCTCCTCTTGGTATAGATGGCTTCCCGAGTAGACTCAACAACTCTTTGAGTAGGGGTCCTTTCTCGGTAGAAAATACTTCCACACCACGAGCACAGCTACATGGCTGTAGACAATCAAGATAAGTACAACTGTATCTTATCCACATTTTAACCTTTTTTAACGGTCATTGACCAGGGTTTCAATTGTTTGATTATTGATGTCTCATATCCATGTCTGTGTCTTCCCAGCGGTTACTTAGCCTACCTTTGAATCTGCTACTTGGCCGAGGTTTCCCTCCTTCCACCTGTTGGTACTGAGGCAATAATTGAAGCAGGTTTACGATTTAGGCAACGAATATTAAACATTTAAGAACAATGTTTCTATTCGTAACTAAATCAAACCTGCTTCAATTTAATGCGCCCTCCCGTCCTTCCCCTCAGACCGCGGCCTAGTTCATTACTGGTCTCGGTTATTTACAATGAGAAAGAGGGAGAGAATGGGCTGTGCATTGGCTTATATGGTAACCACGTTGGGAAGAGTGAGAGCTCTCCTAGGGGCGGATAACTCTATCTCCTAGGGGAGATAATTTTTAATTTTTAACTCCCGTTTCTACGTTTGATTGTGCATTTAAATGGAGTTTAAAGGCAATAATTGAAGCAGGTTTGATTTAGTTACGAATAGAAACATTGTTTATAAATGTTTAATTTTTGGCATGAAGGTGCATTAGAGGACTGTTACCAGCAAGTTCTGAGCTGAGTTACTTTTGATGAAAATTTCTGGTGATTTTTCATGAAAATCACTGGTGATTCTAACTTGGGCAGTGCCCATCTTAATATAGGCAGGATTTCAACTCGGGGGGGGGGGGATCAAGAGTTCAGTTCGCGCCCGACTCCTAATGGCTATACCTAATAGGTCCTGTGGCGTTAGTCACACTGCTCATGTAATAATAACTATATTTCATAAAAAATTACCCTGCCATGCTATACTTTGAATTAGCTGATGAAAATATGTATCACCCCATCAAGAAATGAATATGGAAGGGAAAATAATCATAGTGGGAGGCAAAATGCCTTGGACTGAAAGGGGGGGGGGGGCTGATGATGGTTACAAATTGAGATACACTTAAGAATCATCATGGTTTTTCGTACAGTGAAAGTTGGTTATAAAATGGATGTTGATACTTGAAACATTCTTCTTTTGGGTTTTCAGCGGCATTGATAGAAGGAACAATATTTTGTATGCATGGAGGGTTATCTCCTGAGTTGTTGGAAATGGAAACGGTAAGTTCTGCCATCATGGTTCTGCGCACCATAGTGTGAGATTATCAGAGGAAGACATGTGTATCTTTAATATTTAGTATTTTCAGGATCACTATGTGACCATGTATGAAGGTATTAACATGATATGGATACTAGGAGTAGAAAATAAACTCAACCTGTCTTGTCCATGGTACAGTATGTTCTGAGCCAGGTTGTCACACAGTAAAGAGCATCAGCAGTTTCTGGTGCATTCAAAGAATGTGTGATGGTTACCCGAGAATAACTCCCTCGGACACTGGCGTGTGTATATCTATTGTCCAGACCGGGTCAGCTGCCCTTTATGACGTCAAATGCACAGCCGACTCTGTGCTATTTTGGTACGTTCTATTTTTGAATGAACAGGTTTCCTCGAAAGTTTTTGTAGGCCAGTCATACAGAATTATTCGTTTCGGTCGAAATTCCATTTTTACCCCACTTTCAAACAATAACAAGGATAAGTTATTACTCAATGTATCATATATTAACTCGCAACCGTCTTTTAGTTAAATGATTCGCGATTATGTGAAATTATTGCTGTTTCAAAAGTAAATTCTTTCAACGCGCTACGTCATTGTAATGTTGCAAATCGAACTTGCCGAAGAATATCTGGTAGTATGATACAACGGGAACTTGACCCCGCCTCGGGCTGGTCATCATCGGCTACGGCTGTAGGCGCTTCGATGGTCTCAGCATTCGCAGATTTCAAATCTACATAGTATATAGCCCTACATCGAGGGCATAATACTCCCTCCTGCTTTTTTTACCCACTCTGTGAACCAGATATTTTTCTGATCTGGCCTG
Source organism: Hanleya hanleyi (assembly GCA_036873755.1). Classification (NCBI taxonomy): domain Eukaryota; kingdom Metazoa; phylum Mollusca; class Polyplacophora; order Lepidopleurida; family Hanleyidae; genus Hanleya; species Hanleya hanleyi. The sequence continues at coordinate 9,621 of JAVTVY010047556.1, read as the reverse complement.
AACGCGTATTCTTGTGACAACACTCACACTTCGACTTGTTAAATGGTACATTACTGTTCATAGTGAGAACTATAATGATTCTTAAATATAAAGAGAACAGTTCTGGAAAATACATATGAAGATTCCCTCGTTTTTATACGCCCGCCAAAAGGCGGCCGTATTATGTGATGGCGGTTTCCGTCCGTGTGTCCGTCTGTCCGTCTGTGTCCGGTCTATATCTGGAACAGTTTTCTATCTACAGTTCCAATTTTTGGTGAGTGGATATCCTACGGTGAACCGATGTGTCGCGTAACAAAATGAAGGTCGAGGTCAGAGGTCAAAGGTCACTGGCCTAAAAAACAGAAAAATCACTGAAGTGTTCATGTCCGGTCTATATCTGTAAACGTTTTCTATCCACAGTTGCAATTTTTTGTGAGTGGATACTCTAGGTGGAAATTGAGGTAGAGGTCAGAGGTCAAAGGCCACTGTTGTCTAAAATCAGGAAATCATTGATCATTGACAGTTTTCTATCTACAGTTCCAATTTTTGGCAAGTGGGTGCCCTAGGGGGGGGAACGATGTGTTGCATACCAAATGTAGGTCCAGGTCAGAGGTCAAAGGTCAGTGGGACCGAAAAATCAGGAAATCATTAAAAATTTCTAATTTTTTGTGAGTGGATTCAATAGAGGGAAATGAAGTGTCGCATACCAAAAAATAGGTCAAGGTTGAAGGGCAAAGGTCACTGTGACCCCAAAATCAGGAAATTATAAAAAAATCATGATTTTTTGAGTCCATTGAGAAATTACGGGGAGCCTTTTTGTCATGTACCAAAATTTAGATCCAGGTCAATAGTCAAGGTCACTTTGACCCCAGAAATCAAGGTCAAAGGTCAGTGTGACCCGAAAATTAGGAAATCATTAAAAATTACAAATTTTTTGTGATTGGATTCAATAGGGGGAAATGAAGTGTCGCAAACCAAAAATTAGGTCAAGGTCAAAGGTCACTGTGACCCCAAAATCAGGAAATTATTAAAACTAACATTTTTTTTGTCAGTAGATACATCAAGGGAACACGATGCGCCACATACCAAAATGTAGGTCAAGGTCACTGTGACCCCAAAATTGTGAAATTGTTCAAAATCATGATTTTTGGTGTCCATTGAGAAATTACGGGGAGACGGATTGTCATGTACCAAAATTTAGGTCAAGGTCAATAGTCAAGGTCACTGACTCCAGAATCAAGAAATCTTTGAAAATGACTGTTTTTTGTGTCTGTAGATAGGGGGACATGTGTCACGTACCGAAATGTAGGTCAAGGCCAAATGTCAAGGTCACTGTGACCCCCAAATCATGAAATTCATAAAAATCATGATTTTCTCATGTCCATTGATACATTGAGGAAAGACGATGTGTCGTGTACCAATATTTACGTCAAGGTCACTGTGACCTCAAAATCAGGAAATCATCCAAAATAGCTTTTTTCTGCCAGTAGATACATTAGAGGGACATGTGTTACTTACCAAAATGTGGGACAACGGTCAAGGTCACTGTGACCCCAAAATCAAAGAATCATTAAAAGTCACATTTTCATATTCCTGTCAAAGACGAGGTCGTGTATTGCGATGTTGCGTTCTGTCCATTCATCCATTAACATTTGTTGTCCATGCGATATCTCTAGTTTCAAGGTATGGATTGGTACCAAATTTGAGTATACCAATACTCGCATGGCAAAGAGGAGCCATACATTTTTAGATCAATTGTCAAAGGTCAAGGTCACAGTCCCCCCAAACTGAATCAAGTTTAGCTGACTATATGTGTTAGGTTGGAATATTCAGAGTTCTCTCCCCTACATATATATGGCATTTGTCCTGTGGAGTTGTCTCCCATGTTTGAAACCGCTACATTTAGTTAAACTGTTGTGAAATAAAAACCATACATTTACTAATTTAATGGGGACAGGGGTCCTTTATGAACTTCATACCTGTTTATTAACTGAAGAACAAGGGTTTACTTCATCAGTTTCTTCTTCCTTCATGAAAAATTCTCTCGTCTGGAAGGAATCCATTTGCAGGAAAACTACCATTTTCTTGTGTTTGACTATTGTCGATTTCAGTGTGGGATATGTGAGCTATCAGCTCTTGCTTCAAGGTCAACTAGTTACCAAGAGTTAAGCTCATTTTAGTTTATCATTCAATATCAGATGTGATATATGTTAAATTCTCGGAAGCTCAAAATTGTAGACCTTTCTCTGGATTGCTACATGTAGCTACCAATTGGAATCAAAGCTATTAAACAACCTTGAAATTTGGACCAATGTAATTCCAGATATATGGGCGTATATTGAAGCCCCTTGGGCTCTTGTTTATACATGGGAAATATTGCTGACCCATGAAAATAAACCCATTCAGTTACGGTGATTGGACATGAGTGTGCTGCAAATAAGGGTCGAGTTGTAGCAGTAAATGCAGTAATGTTTATACACAGTTATATCTATATTTTATTAACTGAATATCACTGAAGATTGTTTCACATAACATAAATAAATCCAAACGTTAAATATTAGAAAGAGAGAATAAGAAAATAGGAGGAAAATTTTTCTGATCCAAAATGTGAATCGAACTCCTCGCTCAACAAACTGGTCACCACACTGTTTTTGAAAGCGAGCAGCCTAACAACTGGACTACAACGACGTCTACTTAAAATGCATTGTTTACTTGCTCACATAAGGTTTCTGGTAGAATACAAGCGAAGCATTTGAACAATTTTTAATTTTGATGAAATATGACACCTCAAACCAGAATGATATTTCAACCGATTGTAACACTAACCATTGTGATAATAAATACACACAAATTGTTTTGGTTTGAGGTGTCATATTTTATATATGAAGGGAAATCCCTTCAGAAAATGTCCCTAAAATGTCGAAAGAGCACATTCGACCGTTTTCAAACTTGAATAAATCCAGTTTAGAGCAATTGACAATCACGATTTCGCATGATATGAAACTTCAGCATTTTTACAGCACATAACAATAACTTTCAGCCGTTTCACTTTCAAACGAAAATCATGTTCACTACCGTCACGTCCGAGGGAGTTATTCTCGGGTAACCATCACACATTCTTTGATTACAAGGGAGATAATCACATGTGTTTCTGAGAGTTGTCTCCCTCCAATTGAGAAGCTCCATGTAGTGGTCAGGAAGCTGTCTGATATAATTTGTCAGACACAAGTGTCAGAATGCTGTAATCACCAGAAAGCTATATTGAACAGATATAGATTGAAAAAGAGAGCACAATATAGGTGCATGCTATTGTAGTTGGTGATTATTACTCACAAATAACACTTGAATGTCAAATTCAGTATTATGAGATGGACTTGTTCTGTTTGACAGTTGAGGGAAATAGAACGGCCCCTTGATGTGCCTGACCACGGGCTTGTCTGTGATTTACTCTGGTCTGATCCTGATGAGGTATGTTAAACATTAATATGTATGAATTCATGAATGTGGTTTGATTGGAATGTAAACAAATCTGAATTCTCAATATCATTAAAACACCCATGCCACACAGCCTGCCTTGTCAGCAGCTTCATAATCTTGTCTTCTATTTGTCCTATGACTTGGATGGCAAAATGGTGGAATATCGGGACATATCAGTTATATTATTTTTCACTTGATTCTTCATTCTGTTTTTTATACGCCCGTCAAATTTGACGGGACGTATTATGGTATGGCGTCCGTTCACTTTTTCTCGTCAACGCAACTCGTCCCAGAGTTTTCAATGGATTCTTCTGAAATTTGGTACACATGATCGGTACCATGTGTAGATGTGGACAAACTTTTTTCGGCCCGATTCGACATTTTCTTGAGTTACTCCCCTTGATTTTGGTCTGAAATCCTTGTATTTGGCACCTACTGTCTTCGTCAACGCAACTCGTCCCAGAGTTTTCAATGGATTCTTCTGAAATTTGGTACACATGATCGGTACCATGTGTAAATGTGCACAAACTTTTTTCGGCCCGATTCGACGTTTTCTTGAGTTACTCCCCTTGATTTTGGTCTGAAATCCTTGTATTTGGCACCTACTGTCTTCGTCAACGCAACTCGTCCCAGAGTTTTCAATGGATTCTTCTGAAATTTGGTACACATGATCAGTATCATGTGTAGATGCGCATAAACTTTTTTCGAACCAATTCAACGCTTGAGTTATCCGCCCTTGATTTTAGTCTGAAATACTTTTATTTGGCACCTACAGTCCTCGTCAACGAAACTCGTCTTAGGGGTTTCATTGCATTCTTTTGAAATTAAGTGCACCTGATTGGTGCCGAGTGCACATGTGCACAAACTTTTTTCGAGTTGATTCAACAGTTTCTTGAGTTACTCCCCTTGATTTTGGTCTGAAATCTTTTATTTGCCACATACTGTCCTCGTGAATGCAACTCGTCTCACTACTTTTCGATGGATTCTTTTGAAATTTGGTACATATGGTCGGTATCATGTGTAGATGTGCAAAAACTGTTTTTGAGTTGATTCGACGTTTTCTTCAGTTACTCCCCTTGATTTTAGTCTGAAATCCTTGTATTTGGCACCTACTGTCATTTCGGCCCAATTCATCAGGCTGATGAGCTTACTTTTGCAGCTTATGCTAACAAAAAATTAGTTTTAAAGTTACTGATACATACATAAGCGCATAACCGGGGGTGGGTGAATATGCACCGCCGCAGAGTAAGAGTAGCTGGAGTTCTACTTTCTCCTACAAATACCGCTCCAGGCCCTTATGTTGTTTATCGACTGTATTTTTTAACGGGCGTATTTTGGGTTCAATTGAACTCTTGTCTTTATTTGAAATCAGACTATTGAAACAAGCTGAAACGGAACTAGTCAATGAGGTGTTCATTTGTACTTTTGTTTTCATTTTGAAGGACATAACAGGCTGGGGTGAGAATGACAGAGGTGTCTCCTACACATTTGGTGGTGACATCGTGAGACAGTTCCTCAAGAAGTTTGAATTGAGTCTCATTGTTAGGGCTCACCAGGTACACTTTTTCTGACAAACATAACATGTATAAGTTACCGCAATGCTTAGACTGCCTAAATTTACACGGAGATAAGTCAGCAAACCTCTACATCATGACCTTTACATATGTAAATACAGGCAATTCTGCCGGTTATATTTCCTTAGTTCGAACATTTTCCATAACCCAGGGCTTCTTAACTTCCTAATTTGGTCACATCCGGCAAAAAAAAAAAAAAAATGGTCTGGAGTCTTAACCCAAATTACAGAAAATATTGAAAATCCATGAATTTAAGCAAATTAGGTAGGCTTTGAATAATATATGACACTGAATTGATGAGGAACATTAATTTTCAAAGCTGAAAAATGAATAAAAAATATGTATTTTTTTTATGCTCTCTATTTTGGGCACATTAACATTGTCTAGTGTCTAATCTTTTGCCTTGATAACCAGAACTCCATCAAACCGTTAGGTCACCATTCCCATCAAACCATTAGGGTCACCATCTCCATCAAACCATTAGTGCCACTGTCTCCATCAAACAATTCGGGTCACTGTCTTCATCAAACCATTGGGGTCACCGTCTCCATCAAACCATTAGGGTCACCATCTCCATCAAACCATTAGGTCTCCGTCAAACCATTAGGATCACTTGTCTTCATGAAACCATTTGAGTCACTGTCTCCATCAAACCATTCGGGTCAGTCTCCATCAAACAATTGGGTCACTGTCTTCATCAAACCGATAGGGTCACCAACAAACCATTAGTGTCACCGTCTCCATCAAACAATTTGGGTCACTGTCTCCAACAAACCATTAGGTCACCATCTCTGTCAAACCATTAGGATCACTGTCTCCGTCAAACCATTAGCAGGGGTTGAAATAACCGGTCGCCAGCTCGCCAAATGCGACCGTACATCCGTTTTGGCGACTACAGAATTACAGACTACTCGCCATTTGGCCCCTGAAACTTTTTGAACAAGCCCAAATGTGAACCATTTTCACAACCAAAATATTGCCTAGAAGGTGGTCTACTTAAAAATTAGGGAGACATAAACTAACAAGGTCCAGTGATTCAGTCACAAGCGTGTTAGTTGTCACGTTTCATTCCGCAAGTATTAGAGCAGCATGTTGTTGTTGTTGTAAATCTACTCGCCTCATGATGGAGTTTGTGCCGTTTCCACAGGTTACTGTGGCCATAATATGCTCTTGTATATTACTTCAGATCCTTTGCTTTATACTGGTGTCAGTTTTATTCAGTTCTGGTCAATAACTTTTTCAAATGCCAGTCTCCAAAAACATCGTTTGCAGAGAGAGCCAAAGAGCACATGGTTATACAAATTCACGAAATTGTGGATTTGAGGAAGATCCGGAAGCGGACTTTGAGAAAAATCAGGAAGCGGACTATTGAAATAGTTTCTGTAGTCAGTATTTTTACTTTAATTTGTTATTTATAAAGTCTAAAATGTCAACTATCATCAGTTACAAAATGGACCATAACTTAGAAAACCTACAAAATAAACACGGAGCCACAAAATTAATGTATTCTTATTTTACCGATAATAAAACAATAGTTTCTTGGCTCCTGAAATCTAATTTAGCAAAGATCCCCCCACAAAGTAGAAATAACATTGTCCCAGAGTCTCAGCATGATGAGGACTCAGGCTCGCCTGATGATGCAGAAGATATGAACTTGTTCAGTCTGCATAAATTACTAATATGCTGCAAGTTCAGTCTCCATGTACACAGCAATTCTGTGTTAGTTCAGATGACATTGATCAGTTATGTGGTTCCGTTATTGTATCAAACAAGTTGAATGATTCGGGTAATATTTTAAAATAAAATAACTAAATCAACATTGTCACTTTATTAAGAACAAGCGCTGGATGAGCGCAAAGACCTCCGTCGAGGCAACAGGGTCCGTAGCGTAATAACGCGTCCGTCACTGAATAACATACGGCCGGATGCCAAACTCAATTTTGCATTTGTTGGACGTTAGCTTCATCAATGGTAATTAATCTGGGATTGGGGGTTCCTCACTAGCATGTCCAGACAGAGATGTGAAAGTCACATTCCCAGCAAATAATTTTTGTTTGATTTGACGTGCTTGAAATATTGGGGTATGGAATAGAGTATATTGATGGAAAACCTGGAAAAGTGCTTGAGACATTAGGCCCCATCCCACCCACACCTCCCCATGAGAGGATCCCCTCACCCAAATCAACACGTTAGCGACAGAAATGAGACCCTGTGTGCCTAGTTGTACCAACTTGCTTGTGATTTTGTGCTATAGGCCCAACACAGCAACACTTCATATTTTGTATGTGTACAGTATAGCATCATCATTGATGAGAGAATGCTCTTCAAAACACACCTGATTTTACCGACACTTCGTTCTGATCTGTCTCAACATCATATGATGAGGATTCAATGCGCTCGGTATAATTTTGTATACTGGTGTTACAGGTCACCTTCGCCTTCACCTTACTGTATCAATGACCATGGACTTGTACATGTATCACATTCACATTGAATGGTGATGGCTGATGAGAATATTGCCCCTATGGAACAAATGACTGGATTCCACGCAGCAAATATTTATTGTGTAACACAGTGAGAAGAAAATTAATTGTATAAACATTCCAAGCCTCATTGAACACAAGCCGCACCATACTTGATATGAATATAACGCGCGTACATTAGCTCGCTTGGACGTCGCTTAGTTAAATATGGACAGACTCGCAAAAATCTCAAAATTTTCAAAGCCACAAAAATGCCCTCAGCTTGTACAGAGTAAGTAAAAATACTTATGTACAACTTGATGTTTAGAAATGACTGTGTTGAGCGGTTCTATTCCCAACTTCTCTTTTATTCTATGTCATAGAGGACAGGGTTTGGTAAATAATTAACAAGCGTTCTGAGAACCCCAACATCTCGCCTTGCGGGGTCATCCGCCAAAGGCGCAGCAGTATTGAAAGCATACATGTAGAGCAAACAATAAGGTCTGGAATAAGGTGATGTGGTACAGACAATAATGTCTGGAATAGATTATCTGGTACAGACAATAACATCAGTCCCATGAAGGATTACTGGCAAAAGTTAATCCCATGTAGGATGGATAGGTCAGTGCTGTCGGATTACTGTCGGATTCAGTCCCATGTGAGATTAATGCTGGATATTACTGCTGGATAGGCCAGTCCTGTGTAGGATTACCACTGGGTGGACCAGTCCCATGTTATTACTGATGGATAGTCACCTGTGGGATTACTGCTGGATAGTCCAGTCCCAAGTGGGATTACTGCTGGATAGGCCAGTCCTGTCTGTGATTACTGCTGGATAGATGAGTCTCGTATGGGATTAATGCTGGATAGGACAGTCCCGTGTGGGATTACTGCTGCATAGGCAGTCCCGTGTGGGATTACTGCTGCATACGGCAATCCTGTGTAGGATTATGGCTGAGGAGGCCAGTCCCGTGTGGGATTGCTGCTGGATAGGCTAAACCTGTGTGGGATTACTGCTGCAAATTGCAATCCAGTGTCATATTACATCTGGATAGGTCAGTCCCATGAGAGATTACTGCTGCATAAGCCAGTCCTGTGTGGAATTACTGCTGGATAGGCCAGTCCCATGTTGGATTACTTCAGGATAGGCCAGGCCAGGCCAGGCCAGTCCAGTCTGGGATTACTGCTGGATATGTCAGTCCCGTGTGGCATTACTGCTGGATAGGCCAGTGCCATTGGGATTACTGCTGGATAGGTCAATCCTGTGTGAGATTACTGCTGAATAGGCCAGTCCCAAATTGGATTACTGCTGGATAGACCAGTTCGGTCTGGGATTACTGCTGGATAGTTGATTTCCGTTTGGGATTACAGCTGGATAGGTCAGTCCCGTATGGCAATACTGCTGGATAGGCTAATGCCATTTGGGATTACTGCTGGATAGGTCAGTCCCGTGTGGGATTACTGCGGGAGAGCTATGACCTAGGAAAACATGAAACATGTCCACCAAGTTTTATAATCATCCCACGAAAGGTTCAACAAACTTTCCATGTACAAATCTACCTGTAAATTTTTGCCCAACAAAAACCTTATCAATGGAAAGATACAAAGTCTAAACTGCAATAATTAAGAAAAAATTTCATATTTAATGTCATATTTCTTAAATAGCACATGCACATCTTTGAATCACATTGAACTTGGGTAGCAAGTGTCAAACTCATCCAATGAAAGCTGACAGCTTCAGAAAACTTTCCGTGTACATGTATATACATGTGCATTATTATTGGCAGATTGAGACAAAACCCTCAAAATTTGAACAAAAATTAATATTTCATCTCCTAAATATCACAGGTACATCTTTTAATCATAAGAAACATGTGTACCAAGTTTCATAACCATTCAACAACTGCAGCAAACTGTGGTGTACAGATGTACATGTGCACTTCAGCTAAACGCAAAACTCAATCAGTTGCCATAATTTGGAGAAAAATTAATATTTCATCTCAAAAATAGCACAAATAAATCCTCCAATCATAAGAAACATTGTACCAAGTTTCGTAATCATCCCATGAGAGCTGACAACTGCAGCAAACTTATCATATACATGTATATGTATACATGTAGAGGCCTAC
>JAVTVY010047555.1:0-22976 GCA_036873755.1 Hanleya hanleyi | reverse complement strand
AGAGTTCGTCATCCCGGCTCTGTCCAACATCCTGTCCGCAGCTGTTGACGACGACAGAGTCATGTGCCCCGTCAGAGCTCTCTCCTGCTACCTGGCACGTGTGGAGCATATGAGAGCTGGGCGGGTGCGTCTTTTCATCCCGTTTGGGCCCTCTTCAAAGCAGGAGATATCTAAAAACACTATATCTTCCTGGCTTGCCAAGACTATTCGTTGTGCGTACACGGACGTCCCACCTGAGGTTATATCCTTGTCCAAGGTCTCCGCCCATGAGGTCAGGGCCATGGCGGCATCCTGGCCTCTATGGACCAATAGATCCGTGTCCGACATTATGAGGGCCTGCTACTGGAGGAGTAATGTTACCTTCGTCTCACACTACCTCCGGGATCTGACGCTCCAACGACGGGACATTTACTCACTGGGACCCCTGGTGGCTACCCAGTCAGTTGCGGACCCGTCAACGCACTAGACCTCCTAGTGGTTTTACCATTTTTTAAAAATCTGATAAGTGTCTGCTCTCCCCAAATTTTCAAAAAAAGAGGGGGGGGGCGGGAGGTTTTGGTCTAGTGCTTGTCAGCCATTCACTAGGCCCGCTTATTGTATATATTTAGGGCTGGGTGATTATATCGCTGGCCATACCGTCATGTTATATGTCTTTATGGCACTCGATTATCTCGCTGACTCCTGTTTTATCCTTCGCCTATGCTTGAGAACTTTTCTGTTTGACCACTATTTCCCTCCTCCTGCTATGATATTCTAGCAATAAGGTATGTGAAGGTAAGTTTTACAGCGCAAGAAATATGAAAAATTTGAAAATCAATTTTCCTATTTCTAAGCTTAAACTTACCTTCACATACTGTGATGGCCCTCCCAGCCTCCCCGCTGATGGGTTATTCACACGTTCGATTGAATAGGAAAGAAGGAAGTGACGTGGTCAGACAGAAAGGGTTCTGGGTACTCGCGCATGGGCATTGGGCATTACAGGGACTATTTTATTTTGGTTCTGTGGTAAGGTTTTACAATGGGGCAAAGGAACACGATAGCAATAAGGTATGTGAAGGTAAGTTTAAGCTTAGAAATAGGAAATTGATTTTCAAATTTTTCATTTTTCTTAAATCAATTGCATTGCTTTAGTGTCTGAGGGCCCAGTTACTTATGCAAATGCCAGTTCAATATTCTCCAATAGCGGTGGATCGTGGAACTAATGGTACCATCATGTAAGCATTGTCTCGAAGTATACGTGTACCAAGTTAGGTGGCTCTAAATTACTTGCAAGGGTGCCTACGTGTCCAGTTACTTATTCAGATACCAGTTCACTATTCGCACGCTAGCGGTCGATCGTAGAACTAATGGTACCATGTAGTAGGTATAGTCTCGTGGTACACGTATACCAATATTGGTGACTCTAAATTACTTGCTTTCGTGTTTACGAGTCCAGTTATATATTCAGATGCCAGCTCACTATTCGCACACTAGCGGTGGATCGTGGAACTAATGGTACCATCAAGTAGCTGTCTCGTAGTATACGTATACCAATATTGGTGACTCTAAATTACTCGCAAGGGTGTCTACGTGTCCAGTTACTTATTCAGATGCCAGTTCACTATTAGCCCTCTGGCGGTGGATCGTTGAACTAATGGTACCATCATGTAGGTTAGGTGGCTCTAAATTACTTGCAAGGGTGTCTACATGTCCAGTTATTTATTTAGATGCCAGTTCACTATTCGCACCCTAGTGGTCGATCGTGGAACTAATGATAAGGTCACGTAGGTAATATCACGTAGTACATGTGAACCAGGTTTGGCGACTCTAAACTACTTGCAAGGGTCACTAGGAGTACAGTTACTTATTCAGATGCCAGTTCGCTATTCGCCCCCTAGCGGTGGATCGCGGAATTAATGATACCATGATGTAGGTATTGTCTGGTAGAAGATGTGTACCAAGTTTGGTGGCTCTAAACCACTTATAGGGGTGTCTGCCAGTCCAGTTACTTATTCAGTTGCCAGTTCACTATTCGCCCCCTAGCGGTGGATCGTGGAACTAATGGTAACATCATGTAGGTATTGTCACGCAGTACATGTGTGCCAGGTTTGGTGACTCTAAACCACTTGCAAGGGTCACTACGAGCACAGTTACTTATTCAGATGCCAGTTCGCTATTCGCCCCCTAGCGGTGGATAGCGGAACTAATGATACCATCATGTAGGTATTGTCTTTTAGTATATGTGTACCAAGTTTGGTGGCTCTAAACCACTTGCAAGTGTGTCTACCAGTGCAGTTACTTATTCAGATGCCACTTCACTATTCGTCCCCTAGGGGTGGATAGCGGAACTAATGATACCATCATGTAGGTATTGTCTCGTAGCATATGTGTACCAAGTTTGGTGGCTCTAAACCACTTGCAAGGGTGTCTACCAGTGCAATTATTTATTCAGATGCTAGTTCACTATTCGCCCCCTAGCGGTGGATTGTGGAACTAATGGAACCTTCGTGTAGGTATTGTTTCGTAGTATACGTGTACCAAGTTTGATGGCCCTAAACCACTTGGAAGAGCGCCTGTGAGCCCAGTTACTTATTCGGGTGCCAGTTCACTATTCGCCCCCTAGCGGTGGATTGTGGAACTAATGGTACCATCAAGTAGGCATTTTATCGTAGTATACGTGTACCAAGTTTGGTGACTCTAAATTACTTGCAAGGGTGTCTACGAGCTCAGTTACTTATTCAGATGCCAGTTCACTATTCGCCCCCCTTGCGGTGGATCGCGGAACTAGTAGTGTCATGGTGTAGGTTGTGTCGTAGTGTGTACAAAGTGTTATGGCTCTAAACCACTTCCATTGGTGTCTACAGCTGTTACGATGCTTTGAATAGAGAACTTTGAACCGTGAACTGGCATCCAGCTTCACAACCGAATAGTGAACTGTGAACCGTGAACTGGCAGCTAACTTCCCGAACATGTATTTATATTTTGCACGACTAGACCATTTGTGTACCAAATTTGAGAAAGATCCATGCAGTACTTCTGGAGAAATCATGATAAAAAAGTTTCATGGGGAAAATCCAAGATGGCCGCCTGGTGGCCATATTGGATTTTCGATTCGGACCGAAGAAGGTATCTTGCACAACGAGACCCCAAGGGGAACCTGTGTACCAAATTTGAGAAAGATCCATGAAGTAGTTCCGAAGAAATCGCGATAATAAAGTTTCATGGGGAAATCCAAGATGGCCGCCTCATGGCCATATTGGATTTTCGAATCGGACCAGAAAAGGTATTTTGCACAACTAGACCACAAGGGGAACCTGTGTACCAAATTTGAGAAAGATCCATGCAGTACTTCTGGAGAAATCATGATAAAAAAGTTTCATGGGGAAAATCCAAGATGACCGCCTGGTGGCCATATTGGATTTTCGATTCGGAGCGAAGAAGGTATGTCGCACAACTAGACCCTAAGGGAAACCTGTGTACTAAATTTGCGAAAGATCCATGCAGTGCTTCCTGAGAAATGATAACTAAGTTTCATGGGGAAATTCAAGATGGCTGCCTGGTGGCCATATTGGATTTTCGAATCGGACCAGAAAAGGTATCTTGCACAACTAGATCCCAAGGGGAACCTGTGTACGAAATTTGAGAAAGATCCATGCAGTAGTTCCTGAGAAATCGCGATAACAAAGTTTCATGGGGAAATCCAAGATGGCCACCTTTTGGCCATATTGAATTTTCGAATCGGACCAGAAAAAGGTATCTTGGACAACCCGACCACAAGGGAAACCTGCATACCAAATTTGAGAAAGATCCATTCAGTACTTCCTGAGAAATCACGATAACAAAGTTTCATGGGGAAATCTAAGATGGCCGCCTGGTGGCCATATTGGATTTTCGGTTCGGACCGAAAAAGATACGTTGCACAACTAGACCCTAAGGGGAACCTGTGTACCAAATTTGAGAAAGATCCATGCAGTAGTTCCTGAGAAATCGCGATAACAAGGTTTCATGGAGAAATCCAAGATGGCCGCCTTGTGGCCATATTGGATTTTCGAATCGGACCGGAAAAGGTATCTTGCACAACTAGACCCCAAGGGGAATCTTTGTACCAAATTTGAGAAAGATCCACGCTGTAGTTCCTGAGAAATCGCGATAACAAGAATTGTTTACCGACGGATGACGGACGGACGACGGACCATGGACGAAAAGCGATTTGAACAGCCCACCATCTGGTGATGGTGGGCTAAAAATGAAATGTCATCAGATGTATTATTGGTCATTGCAGGAGTACATCTGGAAGTATAACCATCCCATTTACTAATTAAAATTTTGAATTCCTTCAGTGTCAGTGCTTCTTTTATAGATGGATCAAGTGAGTTCCATAGAGTGGCTCCGGAGTACTTGACAGAATGAAGCCCGAATCTCGTTGTCCTACATCTGGGTACGTGAACATTCGTCGTGTTTCTTAGATGATAAATGCTGTTTTTAATTTGAAACAGGTCCCTATTATATGCAGGACCTTCACAGTGTAATATTTTGTAAACCTCTGTTGCCATAAGTCTAAGGCGCTGTACATGGAGTTTAGAGAGACCGGCCCTATTCAGCAGATAATGATAATCGCTAACATTATCCTGGTAAACAAAGCGCAAGGCGCGTTCTTTTAGTTTTTCTAGCTTTTTGGCACTAGTGGCACCACAGGAATGCCAGACTAATGGACAGTAATGGTCTAAAAATAGCTAGTCTACTGGCTAGGGCAAGATACGGTCCTAGCCGTTTGAGGACATTAATCTGGCGTCCAACTTTCATACAAAGCCCAGCCACGTGCTTATTGAAATTTAATCTACTATCGATGTGGATGCCTAGCAGTTCAACAATATCTTCTCTCTGTATACAACGGATACAGCGGCAGGACCCAATGAAACCCTGCAGAAAGGAACATCGACTCCGGTCACGTTATATATACACGATACTCTTTGGGTCCTTCATCAGTCATCACCATGAAGTGCTGGCAGAAGTGTTGGACACGGTGTATTACAGTTCCGACAGTCTGGCTGCCTATACTGCATCGCCTGCCCTCTATCAAGCAGGTAAACTGGAGGACATTCAATTATCTGAAATCCGAGATTGGCTAATAAATCAAGACACCTATACATTAAATCGAGCAGCCCGTCGCAATTCTCTGCGGAACCGGGTCATTGTTGGCGGTATAGATGCCCAAGGGCAAACGGATTTGGTCGATATGAGCGCCTTCGCCAAACAAAGAAACGGGGGAGAATTTAGTAGCCTTGTTCAAAGGCATCTTCAAGTCGGGTCGCAAACCCTTGTATTTGCAAACCCATGAAGGCAGGAAATTCCTCAATAGATCGTTCCAACAGTTTCTGAAAGCCAGAATTGTGTTCTTCTTTCACACGTACAACGAGGCACATGCTTCCGTCGTCGAAAGGTTCAACAGGACATTCAAAGGTCGCATGTACAAGCACTTTACGGCTAACAATACACACCGGTATATCGATGTCCTCCTGCGGATATGGAATATGTCTTTGGATTATGGACGCGGATATTCTTTATTGGGAAGGCTGAAATATGAATGACGGACCAGACACTTGTTATCATGGTCTTTCACAATGGTGACTTTATCCTCAGAGACAAGCATCCCCATCTCCTGTGTAAGGGAAAGGACGGCTGGCAGAACTCGTGGCATGGTTGAACATACGAGGCGCGATGAATTACAAGCGTCTAGTCCGTCATTCATAATCCAGCCGTCGTCCATTAGAGAATATCCGCGTCCATAATCCAAAGACCTATTCCATTTCCATATAACAGTATTAGCACCAAATTCAGAAAGACAAAAGTATACATAAACATAGGCTTGTTTCCTGCAAGAGAGAAGCGGTCAACAGTTTTCAATGATGCCGGCAAGACATCATGATGTCCCACACTGTCACTGACTCACGTATTTATAGACATCACTCTACATACCCAGCATGAACGAACCAAACAGTGTAGCTCAGGGTTTATGTACCCGAAGAGCAAAATCCAGTATATTTTTTTATAATTCTCCATATACGCGGTGACTCGATCTCTGGACATCCCCGGATGTAACATCGCACAGGAAGTTACGTGACCGGGATTGACATCATCAGTGAAGATACCGGATGTGACGTCACTCCCACCCTCAAAAGCAAGAGATTTCCACTTTATATACTACTCGCATCGAAGTTTTTGGGTATTACCTTAACTTGCTCCAGTTATATCCATTGGGCTATTCAGAGAAATCATCCTCTTTACTGAAGGCGTCCATGAGGTCTTTCTTCTCTCGAAGCAATTCTGATTTCGACCTAACTTTCCTTTTCTGAAATGTTGAATTTTCAAAATGTATCATGTAATTTTTTTAGGTGAATTATTAGTTTTGCGCAAGTATGTATAGTCTAAGAGGTGGGTTATCCAAACTAGCCACACGTGAAAGTAACTGCAGTTCTGAGCCACTCAGTGGCGAATATACGTGGACATTAAGCGTTCACAAATGAGTGCGCAGAAGGAATTAAATTTTAGCGCCATTTTCCAATCAACGGTAGAAGAATATCTACCATACAAAATGCTACAAAATTTGGACATTTCCAATAAACAAAATATAATTTATATTGATATTTGAAATATTCAAAGAATTCGCTGTAAATAATGCTTACCTGTGTTTCGTCCAAAGTTCTCAGGGACTCTAAAGTAGTAATTTCTGCGAGTTTGCGGTCGAGTTTTTTCATCCGTCTTCTGTACTCTGTGAAGGTGCATGGCCTGAATGGGAGCTCCTCGGTATCACTTTCTGTCTCTTGGTGTCGTCTGGGGTTTAATGGAATAGCAGTCCCGTGGTACTGTCCTGGAGATGATGTGGACTCCTCTTCCAGTGCTCCTTTGATATCGAGTGCAATAAGGCCACTCCAGCAGAACCCGAGGTAAAACGTCACATCTTCTCTGGTAAAGGACTTTTGTTGGATGCAAGAGACGTTTAGGAATTTGTCAGAGCATAAAGGATGTCTCAATCCAATTGTGCGTATGTTTTCTCTCCTCCCATCTAAGCGCCGAAGGCGTTGTTTGATGTAAGGATGTTTCCAATTGACCTGTTTGTTTCCCCATTGTTCTGATTTTGTCCTTGGGAGCTCATTCACGTGAACAAAAACATCCAAGCCCGAACCTTTACCCAAGTAGAACAACGTAGTTCCCACTCGAACTTTTGGACGACGTGTGAATTTCGGATACAGATGTTGGTCCAGCGGGGCGATGCTACGGGTTCTTGCAGAAAACTTCTGACGCAACACTTCGATAACGTTATCGTATTCTTCAGGCTGGTAGTTTGGTATTTCTATATCATCCCTGGGCCAATGGAACATCATCTTGAACAAGTATGAGTAAATGTGCGCACTTCCGCTCTGAGATTCAACAGCTGCATACTTTTGAAGGAGTTGGTAAGTAGCTCTGTATTCCTGTGCTAATTTAGCTAACTTCGGAGTGTAGTTCACTTCTCTATAGGGAGAATGTAAAGCCATCGTTACAGTTATCATGGCCAGACACGTCTTTGCTTTTCTTCCCGCATAATCAGGACAGTGCTGCAAATTCCACTCGAGGAGGTCCTTAATATATAAAAGACATTTGCGAGCATCTGTGACCTTTACCTTTGTCGGTATGTTGTCAATGTTGAAAACGTGGCTGAAAACTTCGCCCATCAAGTAGTCGTCTATTCGGCGCCAGTTCAATTCAAACTGTAGATCACCACTTATATTGACACCTTCATCTGTTGAGCTGAAGAATTCGTGATAACACGCACAGTAGTTCTGGAACTGATAATACAGTGTCCTGTCTTTGGTTTGGTCCATCTTGTAGACCGTCCAGTCCTCTTTTATGTGTGCAATGCAGGCCTGGAATCTGGATGCAAACTGCTTTAAGGCCTTGTGAAAATCCCCCCACTGTTCATACACACAATCTGGAATAAACTCCTCGTTTGTCAAATATTTACACAGTCTTTTGTGATCGTCTTGTGCCTGAAATTCTGGGATGCACTGGAAAACCTCCAAGAGAGAGGTCATCATGGATAACTCGGCGAAGTATCCCCAGATGGAGTCGCTTTTGTCATTTCGACTCGTAGCTTGAGCTTTTCGGAACCATTCTATTCCATGGAGAGCAAGCTCAATTGCATCACATGCCTGTGCAATGGACACCATCTTACAGGTCTTTGAGGAAAACAACATTTCAAACTTCTTTTTGTAGATCCTTCCGACAGTGTCCATAAGATAAGCGTTGTTTGGGGCCATTTCAATAGCGTGGCTAGCATACTTCAATGCTTCACTGAAACACTTTGCAAGTGCATTGTTTGACGAAGACGTTGCAATGTCAGTCTCCTCCATGAAAGTTGAAGCGTGTAAGTAGAACAGCCGGGCCAGCTGTTGTGCTATCCCTGGCTCTTTGAACAACTCCAATCCACGAAGAAACAGAAGTTTTACCTTTTCTATGTCTTCTTTGTTGACATGTTTGTCCGAAGATGATGTGTGTTTGGAGCGGGGTGATATGGTAGGAGGTGAACCGTATAGGATTTTCTCGATCAGCGGAGCGAAAGCAGATTGAGATTCGTCACCATATTGATATTTTTTCCTATGTGTCAACATGAAGCTTGTGACCATCCTTAGGTGCTGAGATGGAAACCACTTGTCGTTTGCCAGTGCAGGAGAATGTAAAAATTCAAGTGCAATGTCTGCTACGGATGTAGTTGTGGAAGAGGTTACTATGTCGATAACAGCATTTGCTATCAGCGGATGGACTATCGCTATAGCAGTCCCAGTTCCAAAGTGCCCCGACATATCGCATTCTTTTAGTAAAACCCTAGTGGACGGAGTCAAATCGGACAGCCACTGTCGAAAATACTTCTTTTTCTGAAATTCCGGGCTCAGCATCAAAGAATCGAAAGCCGCAGTGAACACCGGATGCTGATCGTAAAAGCACAGTAGAGACAGATATTTCATCAGCTGTTGTTCATCCTTGTTGGCATTACTAAGGCTTCTCCTTACGACAGAGCGACCATACTCGGGATTGAAGTTTTCTTTCATTATCATGAAGGATATGAGATTCTCTGTGGCATACTTCTCAAAGGTCTCGAACTCATCATCGTAAGCCTTACTCATTTCACTGAATTTGTGTTGAAACCACTGCATTTCAGTATCGTCCAACTGCTGGCGAAGTGTAACTGTTGTGTCCTCTTCCTCTTCTGGTGCCATTATGCATTCTTTGGTTTGAATAAATACAACTACAGGTTTCAAACTTTTCGGTAATTCCTGAGCTTTGTTTCCCATTCCAACAAAGAAATGGTCGAACAGGTTGTCATCAATGTTGTCCACGAATGCCAATACTGGTAGAATATGTTCGCTGTCATCACATTTGTACTGTCTGAGAAGAAGGATTTCATCCATGGTGTTGTCGTTGATTTGGCTTATGACACAACATCTGCATAAATATGGTTCACTTTGTGAAAAGCTCCACAGAACATGTCTGCCCAAGGTGCTCGCGCCTGCTCCAACCTCGTGCAATAGATTCAAAGTGAAAACCCTGCCTTCTCTGGGTGGCTTTTGCAAGAGGAGTTTTGTCTTATGGACAATTTCGTCCAGTTTACTTCTCCTCAGCACATGGTTAAACCCATTATCAGTAAACCAGAGATTATTCCACGTAACCTGAGAGCCGCTGTAGAAGCGGAGCTCCTCCTCAGACGATAAATTCTCTTGAGCTTTCCTTGAGAGAGTTTGAAGCTTCCTACAGTCTTTCATTCCCAAAGGATAAATGACATCCGGGTTAAAAGCTTCTCGCCTGGCGCCTATACTTGATCCGTTTGGTGACGGCAAGAGCATATCCTTTTCAACAGTTACACTTCCAAACTGTTTCATTGATTGGTTCACTTCAGACCAAGACATGCCGATGACACTCCTCTCAAGCAACTGGTTTTCTGTTAAGTACTGTTCAGATAGTTCATGCATCCAAGGACTGGCAATATCCTCGTTCTCAGCTATAAACAGCAACTGGTTTGGGCCTTTGAACTGAGTACAGAATTCGCCGAACACCACACTTCCTTCTCGATAATGTTTGGATAGGAGCAAGAATACAACGACCACTCTGCTTAGTGGTAGTTCTGTGGCCAGGTGCTGTATAACTTTGGTGAGGCTTTTATTTCTTTCTGAACTCCGCCATTCTCGGTACTCGAGAGCTTTTTTCGCATCTCGTTCACTCCCATTTCCCCAAATCCAACAAGGTTTGCTCAAGAGATTGTTTACCAGGAATTCGTCCTCGAAATCTTCGGCACAAACTGTGGAATACTGAAGGTGTTCGCCAGCGGTGAAAACTCCATCTCTGACTACACCTGCGTCATCAAAGTCAACAACTACTTTCCAGTCAATTGACTTGATGAAGTCGAGGTTCGCTTCTGCCTGATCAGTTTCACCAGATCCTGGTTTACTGAGCACAAGCAGTGGGTATACACTTTTATCCAGCTTTCTCCGCCCTCTACATACTAGTTTTTGAAGTTTCATATGAAGGGATTTTTGGTTCATGTAATTTGTCGTGGTTTTGTCGTGTTTAATTTCTTTCAGTTTTCTCTGCTCATCAAGAGACTCTAGTAGTTTGATTTTGTCGAGTAAATCCTCTCCCTCTAGCCGTTTTGAACTTGCACCATCGCGAAAATAGGGAACTTGAGTTGATTTTCCTTCTTTGGGTAAGGACACTTTAAAAAAGATTCCTTTGCAGTAATTTGCAGATGGTACAACGTCAACCTCGATAACAAAGATCTTCTCTTCGCTTTGTTGGTGTCTTACTGGGACAAACACCGGAGGGCGAACGCATTGCATGACAGTACTGTGCTCCACAAAGCACTTTCGGATGTATTCATTGAGCTTATCTATGAAAACATCTTGCATTTGCACTGGAACGCCGACAATTTCTTTACTAAAATGGTCAAACTTGGCGGCTTCTTGTGGATTTCCATCGGCTATACCAAAGTGTATTGTCCCGTTTGTCCTGGAATTCAGACATGCACAAGCAAACCGAAGCGTTTCATCAACAAAGTAAAGAATAGCTTTGTCTCGGAGTTCATTGCTGCATCTGAACAGTTTGAATTCATGAATTGGTTCGAGAAGGTCTTTTGCGCCCGTTTCGTTGCAATTCAACTGATATGACCTGGTATAAGTTTTAAATCCAACGATTGTTTCAAATTCTCTGGGATTTTCTTTCATTATATGAGCAGGCATCTGCACGTCCCTTCGTTTTATTTGCTTGCTTTCAGACGCCAGTCGTTTCTTCTCCAGTTGTTGAAGGTAAGGTGTCAACCTCAATCCATGTTTGTCCAAAGTGCCGATTTGAAATGCTGCATGGGTTCTGCTTTTTTCATCGAGTTCGAACTCAATATGTTTACGACCTCTCTCTTCTATCCGAAAATAACAATTCAAGGAATCTTTTGGCATCAGTGATTCTTCGACAACCATGACAAACAAGGTATCACGAGCCGGCCGTTTTACGAGATTTCGCAGTTTCACTTGATCTACCTTTCCAGGTCGAATTCTGATGACCTCAGATGAGTTTTTTCTATAGATTTCGTTGTCGTCGATATAGTACGGCTCTTTGAGTGTAACCGGCAGAAGGTTAAACCAAGCGATCTGCTGTTTGCAGATGGCGTTCCACAAAATCCGCGAGTTGTCGCTGCTTAAACGCGCATTACCCTTTGTGATCACGATAAAGGTAAAAGCTTTCTCCAGGTCATTCCTTTCATTGTGCAGATGGAGATTGCTTATTGTGCATTCGGTGCTTTCGATAGAGGCTTCTTGGTCGATCAGTTTAAATGTAATTGGTACATTTATCTGCTGTAGATAGTCCACACACTGGGCTGTCAAATCTTTCTTGGGGGAACCACAAGTACTCCTTTCATTGGTGTCACTTACCAGTTTTTCAGTAGGATGAAGGGTAATGTTATGGCAAGTCTCGGGTATGGTATATGAGCTGTGTGGACTTGAGGAAATTTCTTTCTCTTGTTGAGGTGTCATCTCCTGTCCTTCGATTCGATCTCTTTCGATAGCTTCTGTCGTCAAGGATTCCTGTTCATCACAACACAGTGTCGGCGAAATACCGGTGTCACTGGCTAACACACCACATCCCCGCCTTTTTGTATTACTTTCATCAATGTTGACAACGTGCCCTTGGATAGTTTCTATCACTACGGGTTTCTGTTCCTCACTACCTAGTGTTGGAGGCATGCTGAGATTGATGGCTGATACACCAGATACCAGTCTTTCTGGATCACGTTCCCAGGTGTTGGCAGCGTGCTCTTGGATACTTTCTGACGTTAAGATTTTCTGGTTTAATTCGCCGAGTGATGGAGGGATGCTGGAATGACTGGCTAACAGATCAGATACCTGGCTTTTCGGATCACGTTCCTCGGTGTTGACAACTTGTTCGTGGGTAGTTTCTGTCGTCAAGGATTTCTGCTTATTACCACCTAGTGTTAAGGAGATGTTGGGATTACTGGCTGATGCAACAGATACCTGCCGTTCTGGATCACATTCCCCGGTGTTGACAACTTGCCCTTGGATAATTTCTGTTCCCAAGGATTCCTGTTTATCACCACCTAGTGATGGAGGGATATTAGGATTACTATCTGATGCAACGAATACCTGCCTTTCTGGATCGCGTTCCTTGGTTTTGACAACGTGCACCTGGATAATTTCTGTTTTCAGTGATTCCTGTTTTTCACCACCTAGTGTTGGATGGATGTTGGGAGTACTGGCTGATGCAACAGCTACCTGCCTTTCCGGATCACATTCCCCGGTGTTGACAACGTGCCCTTGGATAGTTTCTGTCGTCAAGGATTCCTGTTTATCACCACCTAGTGTTGTAGGGATGTTAGGATTACTGGCTGATGCAACAGATACCTGCCGTTCCGGATCACATTCCCCGGTGTTGACAACTTGCCCTTGGATAGTTTCTGACATCGAGGATTCCTGTTTATCCCCACCTAGAGTTGGAGGGATGTTGGGATTACTGGCTGTTGCAACATATACCTGACTTTCCCGATCACGTTCCGGATGGTTGACAACGTGCTCTTGGATAGTATTATTCATCAAGAGTTTCTGTTTATCGCCACAAGGGTTCCTGTTTATCAGTGGAATGCTGGAATCACTGGTTGATACATCAAATACCCGCCATTCTGTATCATGCTCCTCGGCGTTGGCAGCGTGCTCTTGGGTACTTTCTGTTGCTAATGATTTCTGTTTTTCTGCAAGTGTCGGTAAGATGCTGTAATTGCTGACTGAAACGACAGGTACCTGCCTTTCCGGATCACGTTCCTCATTGTTGTTATGCTTTTGGATAATTTCTGTCGTTAAGTGTTTTTGTCTCTCTTCGCCATGTGTCGATGGGATGCTGAGATTACTAGCGGACAAACAAGATAACTGCCTTTCCGAGTCACTTGCGTCGATGCGGACAGTTTTCACTTCGGTTGTTCCCGTATTTAAGGGTTCTTGTTTATCACGATCATTTTCAGCAGAAAGGGAGGAATTACTCGCTTTACTCATGTCAGATAGTACCAGCTTTTCCTGGTCACTTCCGCTGGCATCTACTTCGAAAGAAACGATATTATCTTTCAACGATAATGACGTTGAAGAGGTTTCCTCGTAGGAAACTTCTCGTAGCTCGACATTTAGCTTTGTTGTCGACTTGTTCAATTTGGCTTCGTTTACAACATCATCAAATATTTTTGTTGGTCGGATTTGTTGCGTTGTTGTGCCTGCCCTTGTGTCTTTCTTCGTCTGATTATTGACAGGTCCGTCGCTTGATACGTCGTCCATTTCTTGATCATGTTCCTTTCTAGTAGCATTGCCGTATTCCTGGGGCAAGTTTCCATCCGTTGACTGACCAGGCGAGGACACGGTTCTTCCATCTTGTAATCCGGCCAAATCAGGTTTCTTATCGAAATTGTGTGACTTGAAACTTTCCAACCTTTGGAGTAATTTCTTGCGTGGGCCAAGCTTCAATCCGAGTTCATCTTTCAGATCTGATTGATCCAACAGCAGCAGGGCGCCACCATCAATTTCCTCCTCCTTAAACCGTTGTACTATGGCAGAGGAAAAACCAAAGTCTGACAAAAACAAGGCGACATCATCCACAGTCCATTTCTGAATGTCTTCATCTGATGCCATGTTTTTCTGTAAAACAGGGAATGAACAGATGCTGATAATTAATGGACGTCGGATTGTACATTAGATTTAAAATAGATAGGTAATCGTTTAGCTCAACATCAGTTGGACGGCAGGGATCATCCATTCCTTCACGAGAACTTTAAAGTCCAGATACTTAGTATGTTAATATAGATTATCACATTGTTTGATAAAACCCATATGAAACGAGCTTTAGCGAGTTTATATGACTTTTATTAAATGGGGATGCTAAAAATGAGATAAATGATCACGAGTCTAATGATAATCTATTTCTCACATTAACATATCTTAGCATATGCTAAGCATAGAATATGCCATCTGTATATACATATTGTTGTTGTTGTACACGGTCCTTCAAATGCCTAATGTGCAAATAAATTGAATTGAAATTGAATGGCATATAAATGAAAATGAAAACTATGATTGTTAGTTAGCAACAACGTAAAGGTGTGATACGACCTTTGTATCGGAAATTGATGCCAAGATCGATCAGATAAGTGAGACAGAGGTGACAATGACAGGAGAAAAAGGTGAGATTTTGTCAGTTTTGGGAAAAGAAGGGCAGATGTTGTGGTAGTAATAATTTGAGGATTACAAAACGTCTACGTCACAGTGATGAGAGGGAACATGTGTATGGCGGGCTGAGGAAAACTGTTTGCACGGCGAGTTCGCGCAACCAGAGCCCATCGCGGTGCGATGGGGTGCCCAAGTACATCCAGCCACATCCAGTAATCACAATAGCACGTGAACCAATAAGGTAAACCGTCTTTGTAGCAATTAAATATATATAAATGTATAGAAGTATAAATACACACGTCTTTGTGCTTTACTCCAGGCGCGTCGGAAACAATTCAACATTGGCGGTGGGCAAATCGGGAGGGCGGCGTAGTGGTCCGGGAGCCCTCCCCAAAGAAATTTTGAAATTCTACCCTTCATGTTAAGCACTTTGGCGCGTTTTCAGAGAAGATTTTGGGGTGGAAAGTCTCCTAATTTCCGCTTTTCTAACTTCTCCGAGCGGGCAAAACTTTTGTTTGAAGTTGTGGGTGCTACACGCGACAATCTCCGGCCCTAATTAACCCTTTTTTTTTAACGAAAAAGGGAGGTGGATATCATATCAAACTGATAAGACTGCACTGATCGTTAACACTAAATCAGATAGAAAAAGAACTGGGAAGTAGTTAGCACTTGGCATGAAACCACAAAAACTAGGCACGATCAATTTGGACCAGCGAAGTAAGAAAGAGGGGTGGTCGGGGTACTCCCCGTAAAATTTGTACATTTCAGACGCTTCTCCACCAATGTTCGACCCATTTTAAGGTACATTTGTCATAATTATTTGGGGGCAGGGGTCAAAATGGTCCTTCGTACCGCTCTTTGAGCATTGTGGTCGTGGGTATGAACAACAAGGAAATATTCGTTTCCAGTATTTGCCGGTGTGCAGGTGAATAACTTCGCACTGATATCTTCACACAGCCTAGTCTTTATTATTGTGAGCCAATGAAGACAGTGTTAAAAGACGATGCGAAAACATACACTGTTATTACTACACAAAAAGTGTCATTTCTACTACTTTACAATTAAAAGCTGAACTTACGCGGATGAGAAATGAAGGCATCGTCGGAGGAGTTACTAAGTCAACAAATTGGTGCTCGCCAATGGAAACAGTCGCTTATGTGAAAGCTAAACAAAGCAGCAAAGTGAGAAAGATAAAAATCGTGCCAACGTTGAAAGATCTCAAACTAGCTGAATCAAATGTGTCCTACACATTCGACACTATACAATGCCACTCGATGGAGGTTAACTACCGGTCTAAAAACGCTCATCACACAGACGGGTCATTTGTGTTTTGATCGCGTTCCATTTGGGATCACGTCAGCTCCGGAAATCGTTTGAAAGAACATGCTCAATAACCAAGATTGAGCCCAAACACGTATGGATTAAATGTTAATTTTCGGTGAGACTGTCGCTGAACACGACCGTCGAATGAATCAGGTCTTTGAAAAAGTGGAGGAGGCCGCTCTCCAGATTTTTAGAGAAAAATATCGAAATTTCCAATCTCAGACCCCGTACTACGAATATATCATTGGCGTTGATGCAGTGAGGGTGAATCCGGATACGGTTTAAGCAATTCGAGATTTCGCCGATAATGATATTTATATTGATCGCATTTATTCAACGGCAATATCTTAGACGTAAAGATAACGTAACTCAAGGTGACAGATACTTTAAGACAATGCGAAAGAAATTTAATTTCTCGTGCTTGCTTGCATGTGTTATGAGCGCAATTTCACCAGTTATCATCGAATGCTCTCCATGGAGTTAATGCTGTTTTAAGTTAAAAGTTCATACCACCAAATATGCCAAATATTACTTGTGTAATACGAAAACTCCAATCAGATTATGTGATTGCTACTTCCCATTTGTCGATTTTTACTCAGGTAACCAATCAACTGACAGAACTAGCACTTCTGATTTATCTTCTGGTCCTGTAACATCAACTATCCAATCAGATTATGTGATTACCACTTCCTATTTGTAGATTTTGGCCCAGGTAACCAATCAATTGGCAGGATTATTACCGGTTTATCTTCTGGTCCTTCCCGTTATCATTGAATGTACATATAGAATACGAAATCTATTCTGTCTTTCGTGGAAGATATCAGAACGCAAAAACGTAACCTCTAAAGGCTAATGAATTACCGATTTCTAAATTACGCAGCTCGTATTAAACGCAACATAAATAGGATGATGGGAAACGATGCTGGCGTCCTGACAAGAAATCATATAACCCCAGAGACAAATATACGAACCAAATGTGATCTCCTGTGATGATTTGTATAGCTGTTCATGTGGACATATTGAATGACATGACCAGACGGCCCCTAGCACCGGCTTGAGGGGTATTAGATACAAATATTTCAAAGCAATGATTTAATGGCCCTATCAAGCCATCTGTTTGAAAATGATGAACTATGTGACAGCAAGATAGTAATAAATGGCAAAAACGAAGGAGTATCTATATTGAATGCAAGTTCGTATTCAGACCAAATACCTGTGAGGCCCAAAGCTGGCCAAGCGCTTCATTCTCCTGTATGTAAACAAGTCACAAAACCACAATCACAATGATTTGGTCAGAGGGCAAGCCTCGTGGATGAAACACCCATCAGCAGAATCCCACCATAAACAGGCAACAAAAAAACGATGTCGGCATACTGACTGGAAGTTATGTGACACCACAGACAGATATACTTACTGCATATTCTTAAAAACAACACAAGAACCAAAAGTCATCCCTGTGATGACATGTATCCCAGCCTTGTAGCTGTTCACGTATAGCCCTTGTTCGGCTCAAGGTTCCAAGGCTTTTGGATACCTCAGTAGTTTTTGTTTAACTAAATTGCAATAAATAAACTCACCAAAACGTTTTATGTATTTTCTGAGTTTCTTTTTCCATGAAAATTTTGTTCTGAGTAATAAAACTTATTTATTTTAATTTAAATGCAACGGTTTGCGAAAATTCTTTAAATTTCCTCGGTCCGAATGTGTCTAGGGAAGTGTTACTTTGTAACTCTCGGGGTGTAGACCACGACTTGAAGGGATGTCCACGTCACCTGAGACGTCACTGGTGACGTCATCAGTGAGAGTGGTAGCGAAAGCGGGAGTTTCGGAGGTGCGATGGAGTGCATTTGGAGTAGATAACGGCCTATTTTTTCATCCAACTACCTGGCAGAGTTACCTGTGAGTGTGAGTGCGTGCGCGCGTGTGTGTGAGTGAGTGAGTGAGTGAGTGTGAGTGAGTGAGTGAGTGAAGCGTGCACAACGCCCGTGAGGCGTCCCTAATGCCCGCCTTAACGCATAGACGCACTAACGAAGGCGAGTGAGTGAGTGAGTGGGATCCGACTGGACTAATGTTCCTGTATTATACAATATATGTTCTGTATTATACAACATATGTTCTGTATTATACCAAATCTGTGCTGTATTATAGAGTATCTGTT
Organism: Hanleya hanleyi; assembly: GCA_036873755.1. Classification (NCBI taxonomy): domain Eukaryota; kingdom Metazoa; phylum Mollusca; class Polyplacophora; order Lepidopleurida; family Hanleyidae; genus Hanleya; species Hanleya hanleyi. Next base: position 4,775 of record JAVTVY010047555.1, on the reverse strand, counting down.
CTGTATTATACCAAATCTGTGCTGTATTATACCATATCTGTTCTGTATTATACAATCGGATAGCGGTGGTCGTGAATAACAACAAGTTCAGCAATGTTCATACAGTTTATTATCCCCAAGTTTACATCATACCCAGGCTGGAGAAGCCGCCCTGGGTATGTTCACAGCAAACAAATTGAAATATTAAACACCATGTTTTATTATTTAACGCACCGTCACATTAGGTACAATTGTTTACTAAGCTCAAGTCAACGATTGGCATGTAGAAATATAGAGTATACGGCATGTTATAGTATTCATCAGTGCACGGGTGACGCGTTCAACCGATGTGGCGGTCGGTGAGCTTGGTCACGAAAAACGTAACATTGGTCTTTGATATATGTTGGCATTTGTGGGAAGTTGATGCTGGGTCGACATCGGGCCTTACAGACTAGTTTTTGTGTTAAATGCCGTCATTTAGATCTGACGACGATACAGCTCACCAATCTCCAATGTACGAGTTGTCACAGCGAAACAGCTCACCAATTACCAGTATACGAGTTGTCAGAGCATTTCCATCATAGCTCTCTAGATTTGTATCTAATACCGCTTATGCCGGTGCTAGGGGCCGTGTGGTCATATCATCCAAGTTGCCACATGAACAGGTACAATAAAAGCGTACCTGAGATACAACACATATCACGAATCGTTAGATTCTTGGTATGTGCTTTAGAATAGGTTTACCGGAAGACTATTCTGTGAAGTCATGTGACGCAGTCAGTATGTCGGCACCTCTTCCCACTTCCCTTATATGTGTTGTAACCCTCTCCACTATCCACTTGGTGTTGGGGCGTTGTTGTTGGGCCCATTCCAAGACATCTAATTGGTCCACTTGGTCCAGCATCGTCTCTAGCGAGGCCCTATCCGTGATGGTAAACGGTTGGTCAAATACCCGGATGTTACTGCTCGGATAAAAGTATCGGACTTGGTCTGTCTCCTTTTGCCCCAGCACATAACCAAACGCCAGATTTAATTTGAAGGACGTAGCTTGGTCATTGAAGATGGCTTCCACGTAGCTGCGTAAACGGGCGAGGTCGGTCAGTCGGAAATTGTAGATATCTTGAATAGGGCGATGACGATGGAAACAGTGCCGGATCATGGGCCAATGGCGCCGATAGATGTCACTCACTGGATGGTCTTCGTGTAAAAGATCGGAACATTTATCGGTTCGTCCTCGAAGTTTACTGTGCCCTCCACGTCGTACAAAATCTGGCCCATGGTCTTATCGTCGGAATTTGACTGTTGAATTAGGGCGACATCATCATCATCGGCCCTCGTGCGATGGGTGGGAGTTCCCGCTATCTCGATACTGGTGCCTACGGGCTCCTTTATACCTGCAAACGTGGCTGCGGAACAGGGTGCCGTGTGCGTTGGTGTCGCAGCAACTGACTGATCAGTTTGAAAAGCCGACCACATTCTTCGCATGGACGCTTGGGTGGCCCATGAATTGAACGTTCATGGCGCTGTAAATAATCTGGGCGCTGAAACGACAGTGTACATATCGTACAGCTATACCGGGCGGTTCCGTCGTGCTTGGTAGCCTCATGGCGGCGCAAATCGTGCAGACGAGTGAATGATTTTGAGCACGTAGTACAAGTGAACAGCTTGGTGGTTGACTGAGTGTCTGATGAAACGGCCAGGCCGCTCCCCTTTTATAGCACACTAGCTGGTGATCTATTTTAAGCACACTCAGTTCAAGTACCTCCAAGTCGAGGACCGAGATGTACTGGTGTACGACTGAGCCGCACTGCGCGTGTGTGTGTGTGTGTGTGTGCGCCAGACACTCAACCACCAAGATGTTCACTCGTACTACGTGCTCAAAATCATTCACTCGTCTGCACGATTTGCGCCGCCATGAGGCTACCAAGCATGACGGCACCGCCCGGTATAGCTGTACGATATGTACACTGTCGTTTCAGCAGCCGGATCATTTACAGCGCCATGAACGTTCAATTCATGAGCCACCCAAGCGTCCATGTGAAGAATGTGGTCGGCTTTTCAAACTGACCAGTCAGTTGCTGCGACACCAACGCACACGACACCCTGTTCCGCAGCCACGTTTGCAGGTAGAGGAGCCCGTAGGCACCAGTATCGAGATAGCGGGAACTCCCACCCATCGCACGAGGGCCGATGACGATGATGTGGCTCTAATTCAAGTCTAATTCCGACGATAAGACCTTGGGCCAGATTTTGTACGACGTGGAGGGCCCAGTACACTCCGGGGACGAACCCATAAATGTTCCTAGCGATCTGTTACACGAAGACCATCCAGTGAGTGATATCTATCGGCGCCACTGGCCCATGATCCGGCACTGTTTCCACCGTCATCGCCCTATTCAAGATATCTACAATTTCCGACTGACCGACCTCGCCCGTTTACGCAGCTACGTGGAAGCCATCTTCAATGACCAAGCTACGTCCTTCAAATTAAATCTGGCGTTTGGTTATGTGCTGCAGCATAAGGAGACAGACCCAAGCAGTAACATCCGCGTATTTGACCAACCGTTTACCATCACGGATGGGGCGTCGCTAGAGACGATGCTGGACCAAGTGGACCAATTGGATGTCTTGGAATGGGCCCAACAACAACGCCCCAACACCAAGTGGATAGTGGAGAGGGTCACCAATGTTACGTTTTTCGTGACCAAGCTGACCGACCGCCCCATCGGCTGAACGCGTCACCCGTGCACTGATGAATACCATAACATGCCGTACATACTCTATATTTCTACATATCTAATCGTTGACTTGAGCTCAGTAAACAATTGTACCTAATGTGACGGTGCGTTAAATAATAAAACAGGGTGTTTAATATTTCAATGATGTAAAATTGGGGATAATAAACTGTATGAACATTACTGAACTTGTTGTTATTCACGACCACCGCTATCCGATTGTATAATACAGAACAGATTTGGTATAATACAGAACAGATACTCTATAATACAGCACAGATTTGGTACAATACAGAACATATATTGTATAATACAGAACATATATTTTATAATACAGGAACATTAGTCCAGTCGGATCCCACTCACTCACTCACTCACTCACCGTCGTTAGTGCGTCCATGCGTTAAGACGGGCGTTGGGGACGCCTCACGGGCGTTGTGTACGCTTCACTCACTCACTCACTCACTCACTCACTCACTCACACTCACTCACTCACATACACGCGCGCATACACTCACACTCACAGGTAACTCTACCAGGTAGCTGGATGAAAAAATAGGCCGTTATCTACTCCAAATGCACTCCATCGCACCTCCGAAACTCCCGCTTTCGCTACTACTCTCACTGATGACGTCACCAGTGACGTCACAGGTGACGTGGACATCCCTTCAAGTCGTGGTCTACACCCCGAGAGCTACAAAATAACACTTCCCTAGACACATTCGGACCAATAGTGGTCCATCTCTACACCAAATACCTTCTTTCACTGCCCCAAAATGCCCACTTTGGCTACTGATCCTACTGATGACGTCACCAATGACGTCACAGATGACGTGAACATTCCTCAAATGATGGTCTGCACCACGAGAACTACAAGATGACACCCCGCACGACGCATTCGGACCAAGGATGGTCCATTTCTACACCAAATACCTTCCTTGACTACCCCAAAATGACCACTTTACTTACTACACCCAACTGCGCATGCGCAGATTGACGCGACTTGCAATAAAAAAACACGCCATTCTGACTCTACCCCACAAAAGCTTCACTTTGACACCTCCCACAACCCATTTGGACCACTAGTGGTCCATATCAGCCCCGAAATGTCTATTTCCATACTACGGCATCCCTGCGCATGTGCAGAATGACGATATTCGTACCCCACATCCATCCAGTCGGATGCTCCCTCACGTGTGCTTCACATTGATACCTCACTCGACTCCATAGGACCACGAGTGGCCCACCTAAACCCCAAAACGTCTTTTCCCACAATTCCCTGACTGCGCATGCGCTGAATGTTGAACACGAACGACACACTTGTCCAGGCGGATGTTCCTTCACAACTGCTTCACAACGATACCTCACTCGACTCCATCGGACCACGAGTGGCTCACCTAGACCCCAAAACGTCTATTTCCATACCCTTTTCCCACCATTCCCTGTCTGCGCATGCGCAGAATGTTGAACACGAACGACACACTTGTCCAGGCGGATGGTCCCTCGCGACTGCTTCACATTGATACCTCACTCGGCTCCATCAGACCATGAGTGGCCCACCTAGACTCCATACACTTTGTCTACTGCGCATGCGCAGAATGACGTCAGTTCCACGTCACACTAGTCCAGGCGGATGCCTCCTCATGTATCCTTCACAACGATACCTCACTCGACCCCATCGGCCCATTAGTGGCTCACCTAGACCCCAAAACGTTCCTTCCAATGCACTTTTCCCACAATTCCCTGTCTGCGCATGCGCAGAATGTTGACAACGGCCGACACACTAGTCCAGGCGGATGCCCCCTCACATATGGTTCACATTGATACCTCATACGACTCCATCGATCGGCCAGTTAGTGGCTCACCTAGACCCCAAAACGTTCCTTCCAATGCACTTTTCCCACAATTCCCTGCCTGCGCATGCGCAGAATGTCGAAAACGGCCGACACACTAATCCAGGCGGATGCCTCCTCACGTATCCTTCACAACGATACCTCACTCGACCCCATCGGCCCACTAGGGACTCACCTAGACTCCAAAACGTCTATTTCCATACACTTT
>JAVTVY010047554.1:0-23308 GCA_036873755.1 Hanleya hanleyi | reverse complement strand
CATAAACATTTAAATTAAATATATTTTGTAATGGCTTTTGCGACTTGGGGTATTGTTCAGCTTTTCAATATTCTAATATATTTCTTCACTGACCAATCAACAGTAAAATTATACAATGCTAACTGCAATACTGGGAACTGTAAATATTTATTTCATCGATCCTTTTTTACAGCAGACACAGATTAATTCACATTCTGAACAGACCAGTGATACGACGACTTCTGTAAGTCTTATTTTATGAAATCTTATTTTATTGTTAGTCCAGCAATCTGTCTTACTCAGATCTCTGAGGCTAGATTGTACCATTACAGTTACTAAAGCTGTTTCGCTCTTATACATTCATAATACCAAGACAAGTTTTGTAACTTAACTTTCATTATTCTATGGCAATTATTTCACAACCTCCGTGAAATAACTGGGTGGCAGAATACCGTAAACTGGGGTGAATAGGAACCAAGGGGTTAGGAACAAAAAATTGGAAAGTTGTTCATGACGTATTATTGCCAAGGCATAAGTAACTGACAAGACTGCCAAGTGATGACTGACTTGATAAGATAAAATGTGTGGTTGACCGGAGTGTAGCAAATTCCGAAGCCATCTCCGCGACAGAAATTGGGGATGTGGTTCAAACTTTGGTTCCACCACAGCCCCTGTTGGACACAACTGGTTGATTCTCTCCCAGGACCTCAGGATGATGGTGCTGCAGCTGTGATTCATGGGACTACTGAGTTAGATTGATAGAAAATTGTTCATTTTTTTTTTCTTTTAGAAAAATTGGCGGAAGAGTGGGTTGAATGGGAACAGTCAGTTTTCAAGAAGAAAATATACATATATCTTCAACCAAATAAAATGTACTCTATACAAGTGCAAAGGTCCCTTGGGTGGACACCAAATAGCACCAAAATAACAAACTAAAAAAAAGTAAAATGCACACACTTGTGCAATGCTCAAATCGTTCCTATCCACCCCATTTTACGGTAAGCTGCTTTGTCATGTTTGTAAGTACCGGTACAGTATGTCAAAGACATTGTGTTCAAAGGAACGATCAGTGAGTTTTTTTAAACTCATCATCGTTCCTATTCACCGTTTTGGGGGGGGGGGAGGGGGGTAGAATAGAACTATCATGACAAGAGTTGTTACTGTTCCTATCCACCCCAAAATTGGGGTGAATGGGAACAGTCAGTTTTCAAAAAAAATATACAAATTATCTTCAACAAATAAAGTGTATTCCATACAAGTACAAAGGTCCCTCGAGTGGACACCAAATAACACCAAAATACCTCGTTAAACTAAAAAAATAAAATGTCCACACTTGTGCAAATGCTCAAATCGTTCCTATTCACCCCAGTTTACGGTAGTACAAAAGCTTTAGCATGTTTATTAGGACAAAACAAAGCAGCTGCTGACTTTACCAACAACGGAACATTATTTCAGAATAAAGAATTGACACAGAACAGGCCAGAAATAACTTAATCTTGAACGTGGTTCCCTCACGTGCAACACATCGAGCCGAGAACAAGCATGTGACTCTTACGGGACTGCACATGAAGTCACGTTGAGGAAGACCCCACGTGGGTGAGCAGTACGAGTTTTGTACCATGTCTGTTACCACGTGGGGAAGATTAATTTTCTCTACATGTCGGTTGTACATGGCTAGTCACACATGTCCAGCTAATCATATCGAAGCAAGTTATATCGTCGCTAAATGGCCGAAATACTGCTGAACGTGACCATAAACCCTTACTCACTCGCTCACGCATTGAGGAATAGCACTCTCTGGGGAAAAAAGCCTCTTGTATTTTCTAGTACAACCAAGGGGCAGGAGATGCGCAGTGACACGTTTGGTAAATATCACAGCCTGCACCTATTCTATTGCTAGTCACGAGAGTGTTTTGCTTCAGCCATGATCAAAACGTTCACACTTGTGTAACTACAAGAATTCACCCATGTTTCGGTTTTCCTCCATGTCCCGTTCAAGATTAAATTATAATCAACTATAGTCACATGATCTGTTGTAGGATACTGATCAGGAATATTACGGAGATGAAGAAAACAGTACAGAAACTATGGGAGAGTCTGACGTCAGCATGTCATCACCGCGGTTGCATGATAGATATCAATTTGAGGACATGGACAGTGCGGAGAGCTCCGGACCTAGACTAGTTTTATCCCCAATCAGGTCGAAGGCCAATATCAGAAGAAACACCCACCAAAAATCTGCTCATAAGAAAAAGAGTCAGCAAGCGGGGAAAGGGAACCATTGCTCAAAGGTAACATCTGCAAACAAAGAGACTGTGCATGTTAAAGAGCCAGAGAAACGCAGACTGAGAAGTGGAGAAAAAATGGTAGTGATCGCGAGTCGGCAGGAAGAACTACTTGACCAGTCTACAGTCACACCCTCCACGCAAAGAGTGTTGAGGAAGAGAAAATCTACAGCTGAGTTTGAATCCCCACTCGCAGCTGAATCCGCAGAAACCGTGTCAAAATTTGTGAACTCCTCTGCTGGCAAAAAATCTTCTCGTGGCACATCTGGCAAAGATCGTGGAGATGGTAGCAGAGGGAGTAACAGGAAAGACAGTGGGGTGTTTGTCTCCCCTCCGGTATGTAAGAGGGCCAGACTGGGCGGGGCCAAGGATACATCCACCCCCAGCTTAGTGACAAGGAGCAGATCTGTTACGGAACAAGATGGCAATGACTCGTGTTTCGGGTTTGATAACCTGGAATCTCCACCGCCAAACCTCTCTCCCGTTCGAAAACTCGGAACTCCGATGTCCGATTATTACTCCATGTCCTCGATGATGCAGACATCTGCAGACACATTCAGTGAGAGGACTTCCATCAAAGACTATCCAGTTAGTATGGAAACTGAAGAAGGTTAGTTATACAGTTCGTTCACAGTATATCCTATTATTTATAATACATTTATTGCTTCATTTAATAATACGATTCAAGAATACAGTCATCTTTGATGCTAACATATAGATTCAGTGTCTAATTTTGTCCATTAACTCATAATACCCTATTTCTTCTAATTTTTCGAACAGCATTTTTAGACTTAGAAGCAGAAAAAAACAATCTTTATGTCAACTGGGGCTAAATACTGTGGCATGGATATGTTATTTATCCCAAGAACTAAAAATATAGCCAGTGAAATTTGTAGCATGGTAGCAGAATTTCTCTCCGCAGATGCCTGAAGTTTAGTTTTGCCATCTGAATAATTAAAAGAAAGAGGGTAAGCAAGTGTATAGAATGTGTATAGATCCATGATATAAAGGCAACTCGTCAATGTGGAAGACGATAAACGTATCAGTGATCAAAGACCTGTGTTTTATCTCTTTCACTACCAAAAACATTACCAGCTTAGCTTAATTGGATTATTGGCGGCTGTTGTATAGATCCATAAAAGGCAACTCGTCTGCTACTGTGGAAGATCAGATTCAAATTGACCTGTGTTTTAGCTCTTTCATTCAGGGTTTCATAGAAGTCACATCTTACTACCGTTAATGGGCTGTAAAATTCGCTCAAAAATTCAATAGGCAAACCAAGAATCGTGGCAGACTTATGAAAAACTCAATTCTGACCATAGTATTAATAGTAAAGTATTGAACTGATTGGACAAAACTCAATTCAGCGTGAAAAAACCCTGAATATTTTGACGTCTATGAACCCCTGTCATAATCATCATGTTGATGCATTTTTCAGAGAGACCGTCCAGTAGTTTGGGTGAGAGATCCTACACAAGCCGGACAAGCTTGAGTAAAGGACAGAAGAAGGTCCGGAAGGCAAAGGTAAATCGAAGATTCTATAAAATATGTTGATAGAGTTCTTTAACCAGCAAAAATCATGCATACATGTACTGCACGAAAATGTAGGTTATTCATGTCCTGAGAACCACCAGTATTGCACTTCGGTAAATCCTTTAAAGAGCTAGTGCACTCATTTTGAATATGGACATTTAAAGATGTAATTAATAAGCCTCAAAATCGATGAATTTTGTAAACTCTCTCCTGTCTGTTTTTCAGCAGCGAAGTTTGCTAAAGCATCTTAGGAATTACATTTGATGATAGTGGGATTGTCATATAGAACGAATGCAAGAATATCTTGTCAGAGAAATTTGAAAATCTGTTTCGCCATTGAACATGTGCTGTACGTGGAGAGGAAAATGATGTAGCGACGCTCATGAATCTGAATGCTGAACGGATGGCTCGTGCCTAAGGTTCGGTAGAGTGGCAGAGCATACATAGGCAGAATGCACCACACGTGTAAACGCTTGTTGACACAGCCGTCAAAAAATAAAAGGCATGCCATGCTATTTATGTCTAAAGACCAGTTCCTTCTATTTTCTCGTGAATGGTGGAAACAAGCTTAGTTGTTTATGGTCAAATGTGTTCTATTTTGTACCTGTCGTTCGTAACATATGTCACTTTCGCGGAGTTTGGGAGAGAACGTTTCCTGCCTAGATTTGAGGTTGATTACATCTTTAATAACACTGAACAGCACAGCTGTGAACTTGTAAGTAATTGTGGCAATTATTTATCATTGCGACTCCCCCAGATGTCCGATTTTCGCCAAATTCTCAAAAACTAAATGGAAAAGGCAACTGCTCAAAGCGCCTGATATGATGTTAACAAGAGAGCACTGAGATTTCAGTGATGTCATATTAGAACTCCACATTGCTTTCAATACAGAGCCAGATGTCATAAGGCTATGACGTTTGGAATGTCTTCATGTAATATGACGACCTATCACTTTTCTGTTTTGGTTTTGAGTGGTTTACTAAAATTCCGACTTCCAAACATAGAAATATTTTCCTATATTTTTGAATCATTTCTATATTTTACTCAAAACCTCCTATATTTCCTATATTTTGACTTTTTCTTATGAAAACTTTCACCATTGCTCTAAAATGAGTCAAACTGGCATGAGGAAATACATTTCAGAAATTATTTTTTTTAGCGAGCGAATATGGAAACATTTAAATCTCTCTTCGTTGAACCAAGCAGCAGAACAGGTATCCTCAATCACCACCACTATGACTGTATTCAGTGGAAATAATTTGATTTAACACCAGAAAACTACCAAGTTCGGAACATAAAATGTAGTGATGACCTGTGTTAAACTCCTTTATTTCCTATATTTTCCTATATATTTTGTTAAGAAAATTCCTATATTTTGGCGAATTGCCTCCTATATTTTCAATCTGAGTCATTTGCAGGCCTGTTATTGTCATAATTACTTACCTTTCCACCAATTTGTTAGCTCTGCCGTCAAATATCATTTACTGTATATTTTCCAAATGAGTTCAGTTGTCCTGTTAAAATTAAATCATCCCCAATTCTGTGGACAAAATTAAAGCAGTCATTCTGATAACTATGATCCCCTTCTAAAATCATTAAAATAATAAAGAAATAACATATTACTGTTTTTTGCATAGGTATAGACAATTTTGTCAACTGGCTGTTCTGATAAATTTCCGAGAAATTTCACATTCTGTGATTGAATTATTAGAAGACTTCCTGTAAATCACTAGAACACTGCCTTCACATTTCAAGTATGCAAGGTGGGCACGGGTTAATGTACAACCTGTAACCATCTGGCCAGTGGGTCATCTATACTCGGTAAGACTGGCCCTGGGATCGTGTGTATCCATTTTCAGTCTACTTTCGGCAACTATATGGGGGGATTTCCCGAAATCAACACCACATGATGTCTTCAGCCAATTAGCTAAACTCTACCGAAGTAACCCCAAGGTCACTTCCCATTTTCGAGTCATGCGCTGTCCTACTTGTTCAAACACCACGTGGATGATACGGAAGTTATTCATATCTGTATCTTTTGTAAGCTCAGACAATATATGTTTCAGAACTAGTATGAAAAGCCTGTAATTTATCAGACAATATTCGGTAAAGTATCGGATATCGCTCTGCAATAATGGCGACACACGATTTGCAAGCCATCTTATGGATGGCAAAGTGTACGCAAATGGATAATGTGATGTCTAGCACTGTAATATCACTTGTCTTTATTGCACCATGTAAGCATCCTGTCTGTGTCTTGTGTGCTGTCCTCAGGGTTTCATAGGGTGGATGGTTCCATGCTGCTTCAAAGATTTCTTCTTTGAAGTAGCAGGAACACAACTGGGCTGGGTGGTGCTTAGTTGGTTCGTCGTGATATTGCTGAAATATTGTTGAAAGCGACGTTAAATTCTATTCACTCACTTTCTTCTTTGAAGTAGCAGGAACGCAACTCGGCTGGGTGGTGCTTAGTTGGTCCGTCGCGATATAGCTGAAATATTGTTGAAAGCGACGTTAAATTCTATTCACTCACTCGAGTATGCAATGGTAAGGTATATTATAATACTACATGTAGTTTTTTCAAGCGTTTTGATTCGTTTTAAATTTGGCATTCTTTCAATCAACCTATTTAATTTTGCTTCCAGGCACAAGAGAAGGCAGAGAAGTGGGCAGAAAAAATGAATGCAGAATTCGAAGAATTAGAAAATTTCGAATTGAGTATTGAAGGCTGATGTGATCTCCTGCCAATAATCATGTGAACAGTTGCAAGAAATCTATAGGGTACACCTGAGATGTTTGTGTCAGTCAACTAACAAATCAGTACTGGTATTAACACAACAGTTCTACTTCCTTATTTCACATGAGATTTCGCTGAGTATGCCATTAGTCTTATGAAGTATACTGAGGATTACAAGTGGCTGTCTGACAGACTTTCGTTGTGAGGTATTCAATAGGTCAGAATATGCACTATAAATCTTAAGTTCAGTAGATGATTAAATAATGAATTTTGTTTGTAAATACAGATGTGTTCTTGGAAATGATGGGTTACTTCATCAAAGTCTTCCAAATTTCATCTATGTACAGAATGTACTTTACCAAGGTCCAAATGCACAAGTTCCTGATTTGAAAAGGTTACAATACTGTATCTGCAGCATGTACCATTATTATCAACTTGCTTTATGATATCAGTACCTTTTGTACTTCCTTGATCCAGTCAAACAGGTTGGATTTCTCTGTTTCAAATTTTTGTAATATTCTCTACTTTCATACCTATTGTCGTATTTGTATCTTCTTCTAGTCAAGAGGTGGAGAACTGCCAACAATCTCCTCACACAGGGGAGCAGTAACACAAAAGTAACTCTAATCAAGAGTGAGCTGTTCCTGATTAGCTCTGGCTGTTATTACGATGAAAAAATAATCATGACTCAGTACACTCCAACATGTTTCAATAAATTTGTGCACATTCATCTAGTTCATCCAATCTGATTAAAATGATATCCTATCTGCTCCCCTGTTTGGATATGTCGCCTGTGGGATCTAACCGGCTTGCATTAATGCGAGTGTTGACCAATCCCGAGAACACTTCATAGTGCTTTGAAGGGAACATAATGGTAGGGGCTTTTTCGTTGGCTCAGCTGAACCAGGCGCCACGCTGGTGGGGTATCTCCTGATGTTGCTGCTCTACCGCCAGAATGGCACCATAAAGTGGGGTAGAAATATGGACTCGTCCTTGGTATAACCTTGGTTTAGTGGATACCTAACCCTATCTCCCCTACACGTCTGCAAGTAAAGTAGTTAAAATGTGGCCGTGATTCATAAGACTATTAAATATTGATGACTCTGAACACCAAATTCAATCGAAATCAGTGAGATCCTACATAGCGACATATACGATTGGGGAGCATTGATAGGATATTAATTTATTAAGATTGCTAGTTCATCGTGAAGGGTGCAAAAAATTTCATCACCAATTAGCTTGGGCTTGATGTATTTACTGTGCGTGTCCTTCAGTGCATATTGCCAAGGGTGATGTAAATGAAGGTGGGTAAGTATGCCCATTTATGGCTTGCAACGTGGAACATTGGAGTTATGAAACGTGATGATGCACAATCTTGAAGGTATTACATGGTGGGGGGTAACTGGGTAGGTGCCCGGTTGGTACAGGTTCCTGCTGCTTAAGTGCATTTTGCTGAGAAGCCAAAGGAAGTTGATATTGTGATGTCTAGTGCTGTAATTGCACTTGTCATTATTGGATCAATGTAAGCATCCAGTCTGTGTCGTGTGTCCTGTCCTCGGTGTCTTATTGGGTGGATGGCATATGTGTCTGGTTTCATGTTGCTTCAAAACTTGCTTCTTCGAGGCAACAGGACTGCAACTTGGCTGGGTAGTGCCTGGTTGGTATGTCGTGATATGACCAGTCCACACAATTAAGCAAAGTCACCTCGGCAAAAATACTGTCATTTTAAAACAATTCCTATTTAGCACCATGTTAAATATTGCTGAGGTAAACTGATTATGCTATGGCATTTACCTCGGCAATTGCTGAGGTGAATTGTGTGGGCTGAAGTCATATGAAATATCATTGAAAGCGACGTTAAGCCTTACTCGCTCATAACTCCAAAGTTCCATAAAAGTTACTTTCCAGGATATTATTGAGAGAACACCATTCCTAAACACCATTTGTCGCACAGTTTGTGCCAAAAGACACCCCCAAGTACACATCAGATGCGTCGACGAAAGCAGATTTGTGCCGAAAGATGTCGGAGTGTTTGCTACCAGTGATGATGTTAACACAGAGGAATAACATACACTCTATGTATTTTGTGGCCAGTTCAACTCTCTTTCTGCAGTTTTGGTGATGGATTCTTTTAGCGAAATTAACATTTTGTTGGAACTGTGTCTACAGTAACCACTCTGAACATGTTACTGTTCAGTTTAAGAAGCAAACAGTTATGAAAAATGGCCAGTTTTAGTTCCCTGCAGAAGTCTCTTTGTTATATTTTGCAAAGTCTGAGTTGTGTTGCATTAAACTTCATTTTAAATGTAGATTTGCTTGATTCCAAGAGGATGAAATCCATGGCCAGCGTAACAATACATGTAATAATACCAGTAATAGTTATTATTTTTCCAACACATTTATGATGGACCCTTATTGGCTCTATTGTTGAAACTTTGAATTGTATACATGTATATATATGTATGGAACAGTATACAATGATGAATACTCTACATGGATGATCAGTGTTAGTCCTCTAAACCAGTTTTCTCTGTTTGCTGTTGATTAGAACAAATCTACATCTTAAAGAGAAGTTGCATTTGTAAAGTTGTTCTAGAAATTAGTATATCATGAAGTAGATTACTTGAAGCCCTGTGATGAACATCAGATCTAATATTGATGTAGAAATCATTCACCAGAAATTGACAAATGAGCTATTTGTAGACTAGTTAGTATGAAAATACTGAATTGTAAATATATGTATTAAAGTGTACTGTGTTATCCATGTTATGTCTTAGGTTACTTCTTCCGAAAGTCTCAATCTGTATTAGTTTGTCATATACCAGCAACTAAAGTTGGAAAATTGCTGTCTCTAAATTCCAGAAAAAGCTCCACAAATATGACAAATATTTGCTGAAGAGTGAAGTTAGTTGAAGTTTTGAACATGTACTCGTCTTGGAGGAACTCGCATATTATTGATAAGTGCCCACTTTGAAAGAGTTTCTAGCCCGCGATTCTTGTATCTAACATATTGTCTTTGAAAGGAATAGTTCTGTTTACATGGGCGAAAAACATTTTAGCTGTTGCTGTTTTTCATACAGGAGAAATACTCATTTAATGCTGTAAACTTTCAGTCAAAAGCGGCAAGTGTCGACCGACGTTTGAAATTGGGCCGTTTGGTTTTGGCTTTAACATGTACACTTTAGCATAGATTTGTTATTATATCCAAAATATGAGACCTTGAACCAAATCAACTGTAAATGTTCTCTGTGCCACCAGATCTGCTGTGACATTGCATTCAATGACATTTTCAAGGTCAGATATTTTAAATCTAGTAAAAGATCCATTGTAAAATGTATATGAAAAAGCCAAAACGGAAGAAAGCCCAATTTGAAAGATACATGTATGTTGACGCTATTTTATGCCCGTTATGACGGAGCTTTTACAATATTAAACTTGACTATTATTTTCTGTAGAAAACACCTTTTTGTGAAAAAGTGATGAAATATTGGTTTTGGTTTCACGAATGAAATATCTGAAAGAGTTTTTCCTATTAAAAACATATCGAGCTACTCATGTAAAATCGTGAAGGTTAATTTACATTATCAGAAAACAATCCTGTACCTCTTCTGTACTTTCATTCAGTGAGGCTGTAATAAATTTTATGTTGTAGAATATTTTGCTCTGGTTTGCTTCTTCATGTAGTTAAAACAGTGGACCAGTATGGTCTATCTTATGGTAAGGTCTGTAATAATTCAATCACTTTGGACCACTTCTAAACTAAATTAAACTAGCGGAGCAGCTAGCAGGTCCTCCACCAAGTAGCCTGTTTGAAAGCGTACAGCATATACCCTTCCAATATCTGTTAAATAGAACTTGGAAAGTGGATATGTGTATGTGGAAAGAGACGGTTATCTGGAATTGTTGAGACAAGTTGAGGTTTGGGAAGCCGTATTGGGTAGTGTAATACTTGAATGTAAGTCTGTAGTTGTATATGGATTTGTGGACGGTGAGGTTTATACATCGATGGGTGGAATAGATCTCAAGATATCGCGTTCACAACAGAGATGGGTACAATATGGGTGAGTGAAATCCAAGATGGCCAATGGCAGCCATATTGGATCACATACTACCCCAGTGAAAATCAATACCAATGGCAGTCTGATGCGAAGCACCTTCCCAAGTTTGAAGTCAATCGGACGAATTGTTCTCGAGATACCGCATTCACAAGAAGATGCATGACGGAATCCAATATGGTCAATGGCAGCCATCTTGGATTATGTATCTCAGTGAAAATCAATACCAATGGCTGTCTAACTGATGTGAAGCACCTTCTCAAGTTTGAAGTTGATTGGTCGAATTGTTCTCGATATCGCGTTCACAAGATGTGGGACGGACGGAATCTAATATGGTCAATGGCAGCCCTCTTGTATCCCATACCTCAGAGAAAATCAATACCAATGGCTGTCTAACTGATGTGAAGCACCTTCTAAAGTTTGAAGTCGATTGGTCGAATTGTTCTCGAGATATCGCGTTCACAAGAACAAGAGTGGGACGGACGGCTAGCATTTCCAATAAAGAGCTTGAACTGGAGGACAATTTATTTTGCCAACATCTTGCAGAGCAACCCAATTGTTAAGTCTTATCAAGGCCGTAGCATTAGCGGCTGAAAGCTCGATACAGGAATCTGAATGATGTCCGTGTCTATCCCTGTCCCCATCCTGAAAAAGTAAGCAAAAATAGTAGGTTTGGACTTTTTTCCTGTCCGCTTCTCGGCCTTGCCCTATGTTTCCTAAACTAAGCCTTGCCCGACTCCCTATCCCATATAATCCAGGAGCTTACATCATGCTGCACTTACTCAACTCATCCACTACCTTGGAACTTATCCCAACCCCAGGGGCATCAAGGCCCACCAACTGTCTCGGAAACAAAGCTGTGCTCAACCCCATACCCTCATATATTCTGGGAGGTTACATCGGGTTACAATTATTCAACCCATCTACTACAACTGGGAGCATGTTACCACCCCCGGGACACCAAGCCCACCCATCATCTCCTAAACTAAGCCTCGCCCTACCGCATACCCTATTTATTCCGGGAGCTCACATCATGCTACACTTATTGAACCCATCCACTACCCTCAGAAGCATGTCCCACCCTCTATATCTATGAAACGGGAACCAAGCCCCACCCTCTGTCTCTGAATCTAAGCTTCGCTCAGCCCCATACCCTATATATTCTGTAAGGTACATCATGCTACAATTATTCACCCCATGCAGTATGTCTTGGCAGTATGTCTCCAAGCCTTACCTTCTACCTCCTAAACTTATCCTCGCCCAAACCCTCGTATACATGTATTCCAGGAGCTTACATCATGCTATACTTGTTCAACCCATCCATTAACCTCGGGGAGCATGGCCCCAAGCTTCACCCTCTCATCTCCTAAACTACCAGGCCATGTCATACCAAAGACTTGAAAAATTGAACGCTCTGCATTAAGAGGATAGAACAAGGACTGGTTCACTCGGTGTCCGTATAATGTGATGGAGTGAGGGGTCAAGTCTGCCTACGGAGTGATATTTTAGTGGGACAGGACTATAAACTGGCAGCTTTAAATCTTCTCTGTTACAAGTAGGTACAAGTGGATCTACAAGGCCAGTATATCTACAGGTCTGTGCTGTTCTGATGAACAGTAAGCCCTTCTGGATGTTTCCCAATTTCAGTTTTACAAGACCCTCTATTTGTTACCTTAATATGCAAGTGTTGCCATCTATTTAATCCTAAAGCACCAGTTACCATAGGTTACCCACTTTCTAATCCTGGTAACCTGCAACATGTTTTCCTGAGAAAATATTACAGCACAGGCCTGTATCTCTTATGAATGTGACCATAAAATATTATTCAGACATGGGTATATTCGGTGTTCGCATGTTGTGAGCTTGGCCGCTGATCATACAGGTCTATTGAAGCTCATAGGTAATAGACCTGCAAGCGCCTCATATTATTCCTATATTTTTTGAGATCTGGCGTTAGCCAGAGGCTCTTTAGAATGCTGTAGGGAAATGGACAAAAGTGCAAACGGACTCACGGGATAGCCTTACGCTGCATGAAAGTAGTTCCACAGAGATGAGTTTTGGGGATCCTTAGTGGTTGAAAGGCTTTTGTATGTCTATATTTAGTCACCAATAGTCACTTGGCATATATTTGATCCCTTATCTGCATTAAATATTACTCTGTTCATTGTTTTCCCACAAAATATGAGATTAATACGCTCTAAAGTATGGCAGACTGGTATCGTCACTTTGCCAAAGCTTGGACTCTGCTGAGAAAATTATACAGTTTAGCTGGTTAGGTGTATATGTGAGAGATGCTCTACCATAGCAGCCAACCTGGCCACCATTGTCTCATTATCACCTTTGTTGGCCACTGTTTGCTTTTCTCACAAGAGCAAGCTGTAACATATCTTATAATCTTTTCCTATCTTGTACTCCACCAGTCAACCTGTGGGATATCCAGAAAGTGTAATACATGTCTTGTCTTATCCTAACTTGTGACATAACCATCATCAACCTTGATTCCAGCCCTTCTCACTCATATCACTAAATCAATCTCTATTTACCCCAAGGTATACATGTAATCTCGCTTACTTACCTGTCGGTACATGTATGTTCTGTACAAACTGACCTTTATCCCCTGTGGGTATTTAGGCCTAGACTTCATTCCACTGGCCCCTTTTTCCATCGAATTCTCAACAGGTCAGTTTGCAGTTTGCAATACCAACAATACCATGTTAAAGAAGGTATCATATTTCTTTATGCTGGTTAAATTAACATGGTGTTCATCTGGAATCCCGAACTGACGTATTGGAGGAATTATGTATCAAGATAAAGAGCAAAATTCAGCTATTTTGGTTGAGTCAAGGTTGGATAAGCACCTACTGTAGTGTCTAATTGGACAGAAATTAATTGGGTAACACATGGTTAGCGTAACGTGTGCAACTTCCCTCATTATAGGACAACCTTTCATTGTTCCCACAGATCAATTTCACATAAACTACGATAAAAGTAACTCCGAAAATGGAAGTCATTGCGATATAATATTCTATATTTCGGCTTCCATTTTCGGAGTTACTTTTATCCTAGGACTGCCTTTCTTTGGTATGTTTAACTTCATTATGTCGGTCCTCTTTAAGAAGGGCTGTTCGCGCCATAAATCCAAACGTTTAATAAATTTAAACGTTTAACTTGCACCAACCAATCAGATGTCATGAATTGACATTTGGAAGACCTTTCCTGTCCAAAAGCAAACGTTTGCTGTTGTAACGTCCAATACTTTAGACGTTTCCTGTCAAAAGGCAAACGTTTCCAGTAGTAATATTCGAGACTTTTAAACGTTTCCGGTTTAAGGGAAATCGTTACCGGGTGTGATCGTCCCGTCAGATTTTTTTATTGCTGCCGCGTATGTTCAAACCTCAACATCAACACGTGTCCACTGGCAAAACGTTCCCGCTATGTAGTCTTGTTTGAACCAATCTAAATAACCCTTACAAATATTCGCGCATATTGTATTCCTCATGCCCACCATGCATCATGTCCTGCGCAAATTGTTCCGGTGCCAAAGATATTCTCCAAAACCTAATTTGTAAGAACGGTTTTCATTGGTTAAAATACACTACATACCGGCATGTGTTGGTGTAGATGTTGGAATACACGCGGCCCAAATAAAAAATCTGATTGGACGATCACAACCGGAAACGTTATCCTTTTAACTGGAAAGCTTTAAAAGACCGAATTTTTCTTTTGACAGGAAACGTCTGAAGTCGCGAATTTACAACTGGAAACGTTTGCTTTTTAACAGGAAAATGTCAGTTCATAATATCTGATTGGTTGGTTGAAGTTTAAACTTTTTAAAGCTTTACAATTTTTAAACGTTTAAGTAACAGGATGTAACTTGTGATTGCGTTTTAGCCACATACATTTGTGCCTGGTACCACCTGTGCCAAACTTGAAATTAAATATATAATTGTGCGTTTATTTCATTACAAACTTATCCCCCAATAACCCAGCTACCAGATCTCATTAAAGCCCATAGGCTCTAGTTATAGGTCACAATCAGAAGAATTATCATATATTAATCCATGAACATGCCGTGGAAAACCTTACTAGAATTCTCGTATGTTCTCTACAGACTTTATTCCATGTAGAAATTCTCTAAATCGAAAGCACAAAATCAATAGCCTTTTTGACCTGAAAACGAATAGGGTTCTTCCTTGCACAATGAGCAAGATAATACCCCAAGTTTGGTACCGGTACCTGGAACTAGAGAGATCGCACTGACATAACTTGCCAATGCATAATACGACCTCTGCCAACACTTTCTGAATGTGTATGCGCAAGTACATCCATCCATTTCAGTCACATGTTTCAGACGAACTCAACTCTAAGTGTTACCGCACTTGGGAGACATCTGGGATTCAATATACGCCATTCACGGTACTGACATTTTTTTTATTCGAAATAACAAAACTTTGGATAAAGTATAGATACATTTTTTTATTGTGAAGATGAGAAGACATGAACATTGTATTATAAAACCAATCCAACATATGCGGCATACAACGTACAGTGATTAGGAACAACTGCTTCCATGATACCGTACCATAATTACGCTTGGTTTCAGTAGGCCTACACAAAATGATCAATACAAACGGGCAAACCTGCTGAAACTCTGAATCCGGCAGAAATGCGATTAATATTCCGTACATGATCAAATCCTAATGAATCTAGTTAACTACATGGAAATTCATATGACGGAAGTAACTATAATTAATACAAATATATCCACAGAAATTCTGCTGTTTCTAGCTATAAAGCTCATTTGGGATTGTTTGACCATGTGGTTTATTGGCGTTTCCTCATTCAATATCTCTATTATCTAATTCTATGTAAAATTAAAAGCTGGCATAGCAATGATGCACTCATAGGCACCCAACCATACTTGTTAAGCTACAATTATTATCTATGTGGGGAGGCGTTCAAGTGGCTCCCCGAGCATCCATGAGTTACCCTCATCCATAGTTGAACCATGGTGATGCAATGGTCCTCTCTTTGACAGTCCACATTGGAGAATCAGTTCACCATACTCTCAGGTTAATAGAAACTGGGAACATTTACAGGAAGAATACCACAGTCCCAGCGAAACACTTACACATTTTCTAATGCGTTGTAACTCTTCTAACAAGCACAGCCATCAACCATGTCAAACAATATGATATCCAATATGGGTCACCTATTAATGGACCTCTTGGGCCAGCAAAAAATGCAGTGTGTCAATATTCGGGAGAAGGGGGGTCATGTCTAACATCTTTAAATTGCATTGGAGTTTTACTTGTCAGTCGAATATCAGAATTTTCCATATGGTCATGGAAGCAGAGAATATCCTGAAAACATCAAGGGAACTTTTCAGCAATCGCATCTGATATTCAACAAAATTAACCATTACCATTTTGGAAGGACTGTTTCCTAAGATGAAAACTTACACCAATATACTAGGATCATGTAACTGGTAGTAATCTCTCTAAACTTTCAGTAAACACTGCCATATGTCTGCAGAATCAGCTATTAAAGCTGAACAGGGCAAGATTAGATTACCAGCGAATAAAATACACCTCATTTTATGGCATGGACACCGATGAAGGATTTACACAAAAGTCTTAATTTCAACAAATGCCAAGAATAATTTGCTGAAGATTTACAAATGTGATATTTCACCGCAAACATAGGGGGATGCTTCAAAGCATTGGATGAGATGGAAATCAAAACTTTTTTACCGAAGACAAAGAATTATTTAGGTTATATTTACAGATGCGATAATATTTGTGATCTGGGGGAAACTATAGGATGAGCGAGTGAGCTATCAACAGGCAAAGAAATGGAACATATTAGAATACCGTACATGTCCAATAGGTACCTTCTCAGAACATCGGACAGATCATGAATGATAATACATTATGGGTTAAAAAAAAGAAATAAAATTAAAACGAAACAATAAACATGTTATTACTCCATATTCCTATGGCCGTTTAAGAAATCGTACGTCCAACAGTTTTTTGGTAACAAAGGCTGGTCAGCTTTCTCCGTGCCAACTCCATGGTTATTTTGCCCCATGGATGTAGATGGTAAAACCTTGGAATCACACCTAACAGTGTTCAGTGCGTTTGATCACTGCTTCGAAGTTCATATTTTGTAGAAGACATAGCGAAGTGCCTCACACTTTGCCCGCCTGTTTTCTTAACATGATGTAGATCTTTTCTTTCAGCCAATCCTTATTGTGGGGGACGTACATCCCATGGGATTTCTGGTACCTGTCATATAAAATATGAAAACAAGATTACGATAAACTTCCTAATAATTTTGCATATAGGCTGACCAAAACCCACATGGGGCTGGGGCAGGCATCTTCACAAGTCCAGGTAAATCCTAAATCGTCACAGAGGGTTTATCTGGACATCTTTGGTGATTCGAATGAGTTCTCGAGTCATTGTCTCTATTATACTCGTACATGTCATCCCTCACACTTTGTGAATTAGCATGTCAGTATCCCAATTCTGCGGTTTTTGCTTTGACTTCTGATGTTGATTTCGGCCTCACATCAAAGTAGTTTGGCCAGCTATAAAATTCAAACCTGTCACATCTCATACCTTACAGCGGATTGGCATAATCAGCTAGCTTAGCATGTTTACTGATTGGTTTGATTTAGAGGAAACCCCTTGATCTATTTATATTCAGAACGGTGATGGGTAACTAACTAAGCCAATGTATCGATCTTAACAGATCGATCGATCGATACACTGGCTCGCGAGAATGGAGGGGAGGGGGCATCCCTGCAGATGCCCAAACAAATCAGATGCATCGTACACATAAATCTATCACATAATCTGTCTGATAATATTGAGGATTGCTCTTTCGTGTAAAAATCTATTACTATACTTTGTATAGCCTAATTAGGAAAGGGTTTTATCTCTCTTGTTCGACTTAGGGCATGTTGGTACAGAGAACTGCAGGTAAGTACCAGAGGCCCTCACAATCAAATTAAATGTTCTATTTTTCTAGAAAATTAACTGTCTAGTGTACAGATATATGTAGAACATATAAACGGAATAGTTTTTTGAACAAATATTCTGGAATAGTTTATCAATGTATTATTTAAAATAATTGCGGATGCCTTGGTAAAAGTGAAATGAAGGCGACTACTTCCTGGAAGGACTCGAGCATGAAATATGGCCCAAATTGTGCTTGCCATCTAGATTGTAAGGAACCTTTTCAAGAATCCAGCCCCATGGAATGAATATCATCTGTGCATGATTCCCCAGACAGTTGGGACACCTACACAAATACAGATATCTGTACAGTACTTACACCAAGCAGCAGAGGTCTGTTAACTGATCAATGAAGTCAAAGAGTTGACTGATATCGTATGTTATTGAGGGACAATCTGGGTTCAAACGCTTCAAATGTTCCTCATAGATCTTGCAGACACCTGGGGAAAACAAAAAGAGATGTACATACAGCAAAATTCCAAAATACAATAATATATATTGAATTTTATTCATCCAGTCCACATCGAGTGACAACAAAAGAATGGCTGTTGAATTTCCCCATCCTCAGATGACTGAATAGGGGGGCATGTGACAATCTGTACACATCTAAGTTCCCTGCCGGTGAAAACATGACCAGAGCAGTATGATACCATAGCGGTACCATAACTGGATTTGTGGATGGTGAGGTTTATAAATCGATGGGTGGAATAGATCAAGATATCGCGTTCACAACACAGATGGGTACAATATGGGTGAGTGAAATCCAAGATGGTCAATGGCAGCCATCTTGGATTACATACTACCTCAATGAAAATCAATACCAATGGCCATCTAACTGATGTGAAGCACCTTCTCAAGTTTGAAGTCAATCGGACGAATTGTTCTCACGATACCGCATTCACAAGATGCGGGAAGGACGGATTCCAAGATGGTCAATGGCAACCATCTTGGATTACGTACCTCAGTGAAAATCAATACCAATGGCCATCTAACTGATGTGAAGCACCTTCTCAAGTTTGAAGTCGATTGGTTTAGTTTTTTTTTAAATATCATGTTCACAAGATGCAGGATGCACGGAATCCAAGATGGTCAATGGCAACCATCTTGAATTACATACTACCTCAGTGAAAATCAATACCAATGGCTGTCTAACTGATGTGAAGCACCGTCTCGAGTTTGAAGTCGATTGGTCAAATTGTTCTCGAGATATCACGTTCACAAGATCCGAGACGGATGGAATCCAATATCGTCAATGGCAGCCATCTTGGATTACGTACCTCAGTGAAAATCAATACCAATGGCCGTCTGATGTGAAGAACCTTCCCAAGTTTGAAGTCGATTGGTTGAATTGTTCTCGAGATATCGCGTTCACAAGATGTGGGACGGATGGAATCCAATATGGTCAATGGCAGCCATCTTGGATTACGTACCTCAGTGAAAATCAATACCAATGGCCGTCGAACTGATGTGAAGCACATTCTCAAGTTTGAAGTCGATTGGTCGAACTGTTCTCAAGATATCGCGTTCACAATATGTGGGATGGACAGAATCCAATATGGTCAATGGCAGCCATCTTGGATTACGTACCTCAGTGAAAATCAATACCAATGGCCATCTAACTGATGTGAAAAACCGTCCTAAGTTTGAAATCGATTAGTTGATTTGTTCTCGAGATATCGCGTTCACAAGATGTGGGACGGAGTTAATCCAATATGGTCCATGGCAGCCATCTTGGATTACGTACCTCAGTGAAAATCAATACTAATGGCCGTCAAACTGATGCAAAGCCCCATTCCCAAGTTTGGAGTCAATTGGTCAAATTGTTCTCGAGATATCGCGTTCACAAAATGTGTGACGGACAGAATCGAATATGGTCAATGGCAGCCATCTTGGATTATGTACCTCAGTGAAAATCAATACCAATGGCCATCTGACTGACATGAAGAACCTTCCCAAGTTTGAAGTCGATTGGTTGATTTGTTCTCGAGATATCGCGTTCACAAGATGCAGGGCTCGAATTGGCGGCCTGCAAATTGCAATTTGCAGGCCAAATTCGAGGTGTTGCAGGCCATGTGAAAATTCGCCTGCAAAAAAAAAAAAAAAATAAATAAATTGCAGGTCATAATTTCTGTGGCAGAAATTGTTATTATCTTCTGTTCAGTGGATATTCTGGAGATCATTTTCGTCGACGGCATGTCCAAAAGGTAGAAAACTTTTCATCTTTTTCAACACAAAATACATCGTCGTGGTCGAGTTCAGATCGATTGCAAAAGTAAATATGTTCAGGGGAGTCTACTCGCGCATTACTTGGAAACAGAGAACTGTTGTCTCCCTTTACTGTCCTTACGCATGCGTGCGCCGCTGTTCTAGGAATCCTATTTCCGTTCGTTTGTTGCTGAGAGACTGGCCAAAATGAACTGACAGATTAATTTGCCGGGCTGCCAAATAATGAAATAAATTGTGTGATGGTAAAAGTATCAACTGTACGATCGTGGGGGTTTAACGACTGGCTCAACATTACGAAAAAGGAGAAAAAAACCGGACATGATATTGTGACAGAAATGAACTGCTCGCTGTGTTCGAAGTACGAACGGCAAATTCAAACGGTGAGAAATTTTCAACAAGCTTGGATTAGCGGCACTCGTAATTTCGAAAATCTTATTAAAAAAATGCAGGTCAAATTTTGCAATTGCAGGTCATCTTGGATTTGACCTGCAAATTTTTTGGAAGGGGTTTTTTTTTGCAGGTCGTCTCTCATGCTCTAAAGCGAGCCCTGAAGATGTGGGACGGATGGAATCCAATATGGTCAATAGCAGCCATCTTGGATTACATACCTCAGTGAAAATCAATACCAATGGCCATCTAACTGATGTGAAGAACCTTCCCAAGTTTGAAGTCGATTGGTCAAAATGTTCTTGAGGTATCACTTTCACAAGATCTGAGACGGATGGAATCCAATATGGTCAATGGCAGCCATCTTGGATTACGTACCTCAGTGAAAATCAATACCAATGGCCATCTAACTGATGTGAAAAACCATCCCAAGTTTGAAAACGAGTAGTTGATTTGTTCTCGAGATATCGCGTTCACAAGATGTGGGACAGAGTGAATCCAATATGGTCCATGGCAGCCATCTTGGATTACGTACCTCAGTGAAAATCAATACCAATGGCCGTCGAACTGATGCAAAGCCCCGTTCTCAAGTTTGAAGTCAATTGGTCGAATTGTTCTCGAGATATCGCGTTCACAAAATGTGTGATGGACAGAATCGAATATGGTCAATGGCAGCCATCTTGGATTATGTACCTCAGTGAAAATCAATACCAATGGCCGTCTGACTGACATGAAGAACCTTCCCAAGTCTGAAGTCGATTGATTGAATTGTTTTCGAGATATCGCGTTCACAAGATCTGGGATGGATGTAATCCAATATGGTCAATGGCGGCCACCTTGGATTACGTACCTGAGTGAAAATCAATACCAATGGCCGTCTAACTGATGTGAAGCACCTTCTCAAGTTTTAAGTCGGTCGAATTGTTCTCATGATACCGCATTCACAAGATGTGGGACAGAGGGAATCCAAGATGGTCAATGGCAGCCATCTTGGATTACGTACCTCAGTAAAAATCAATACCAATGGCCATCTAACTGATGTGAAGCACCTTCTCAAGTTTTGAAGTCGATTGATTGAGTTGTTCTTAAAATATCATGTTCACAAGATGCAAGATGGACGGAATCCAAGATGGTCAATGGCAACCATCTTGAATTACATACTACATTGTACCTCAGTGAAAATCAATACTAATGGCTGTCTAACTGATGTGAAGCAGCGTCTCGAGTTTGAAGTCGATTGGTCAAATTGTTCTCGAGATATCACGTTCACAAGATGCGAGACGGATGGAATCCAATATGGTCAATGGCAGCCATCTTGGACTACGTACCTCAGTGAAAATCAATACCAATGGCCATCTAACTGATGTTAAGAACCTTCCCAAGTTTGAAGTCGATTGGTTATTTGTTCTCGAGATATCGCGTTCACAAGATGTGGGACGGATGGAATCCAATATGGTCAATGGCAGCCATCTTGGATTACGTACCTCAGTGAAAATCAATACCAATGGCCGTCTAACTGATGTGAAGCACATTCTCAAGTTTGAAGTCGATTGGTCGAACTGTTCTCAAGATATCGCGTTCACAATATGTGGGATGGACAGAATCCAATATGGTCAATGGCAGCCATCTTGGATTACGTACCTCAGTGAAAATCAATACCAATGGCCATCTAACTGATGTGAAAAACCGTCCTAAGTTTGAAATCGATTAGTTGATTTGTTCTCGAGATATCGCGTTCACAAGATGTGGGACGGAGTTAATCCAATATGGTCCATGGCAGCCATCTTGGATTACGTACCTCAGTGAAAATCAATACTAATGGCCGTCAAACTGATGCAAAGCCCCATTCCCAAGTTTGGAGTCAATTGGTCAAATTGTTCTCGAGATATCGCGTTCACAAAATGTGTGACGGACAGAATCGAATATGGTCAATGGCAGCCATCTTGGATTATGTACCTCAGTGAAAATCAATACCAATGGCCATCTGACTGACATGAAGAACCTTCCCAAGTTTGAAGTCGATTGGTTGATTTGTTCTCGAGATATCGCGTTCACAAGATGCAGGGCTCGAATTGGCGGCCTGCAAATTGCAATTTGCAGGCCAAATTCGAGGTGTTGCAGGCCATGTGAAAATTCGCCTGCAAAAAAAAAAAAAAAATAAATAAATTGCAGGTCATAATTTCTG
Organism: Hanleya hanleyi; assembly: GCA_036873755.1. Classification (NCBI taxonomy): domain Eukaryota; kingdom Metazoa; phylum Mollusca; class Polyplacophora; order Lepidopleurida; family Hanleyidae; genus Hanleya; species Hanleya hanleyi. The sequence goes on along the minus strand of JAVTVY010047554.1, from coordinate 902 downwards.
TGGCAGAAATTGTTATTATCTTCTGTTCAGTGGATATTCTGGAGATCATTTTCGTCGACGGCATGTCCAAAAGGTAGAAAACTTTTCATCTTTTTCAACACAAAATACATCGTCGTGGTCGAGTTCAGATCGATTGCAAAAGTAAATATGTTCAGGGGAGTCTACTCGCGCATTACTTGGAAACAGAGAACTGTTGTCTCCCTTTACTGTCCTTACGCATGCGTGCGCCGCTGTTCTAGGAATCCTATTTCCGTTCGTTTGTTGCGGAGAGACTGGCCAAAATGAACTGACAGATTAATTTGCCAGGCTGCCAAATAATGAAATAAATTGTGTGATGGCAAAAGTATCAACTGTACGATCGTGGGGGTTTAACGACTGGCTCAACATTACGAAAAAGGAGAAAAAAACCGGACATGATATTGTGACAGAAATGAACTGCTCGCTGTGTTCGGAGTACGAACGGCAAATTCAAACGGTGAGAAATTTTCAACAAGCTTGGATTAGCGGCACTCGTAATTTCGAAAATCTTATTAAAAAAATGCAGGTCAAATTTTGCAATTGCAGGTCATCTTGGATTTGACCTGCAAATTTTTTGGAAGGGGTTTTTTTTTGCAGGTCGTCTCTCATGCTCTAAAGCGAGCCCTGAAGATGTGGGACGGATGGAATCCAATATGGTCAATGGCAGCCATCTTGGATTACGTACCTCAGTGAAAATCAATACCAATGGCCATCTAACTGATGTGAAAAACCATCCCAAGTTTGAAAACGAGTAGTTGATTTGTTCTCGAGATATCGCGTTCACAAGATGTGGGACAGAGTGAATCCAATATGGTCCATGGCAGCCATCTTGGATTACGTACCTCAGTGAAAATCAATACCAATGGCCGTCGAACTGATGCAAA
>JAVTVY010047553.1:0-23016 GCA_036873755.1 Hanleya hanleyi | reverse complement strand
ACAATATGTCACCTACCAAAATGTAGGTCAAGGTCAAAGGTCAAGGTCACTGTGACCCCAAAATCGTGGAATTGTTAAAAATCAAGATTTTTTTAGTCCATTGAGAAATTACGGGGATTCGTTTCGTCATGTACCGAAATTTAGATCCAGGTCCATAGTCAAGGTCGCTGTGACCCCAGAATCAAGGTCAAAGTTCAGTGTGACTTAAAAATCAGGAAATCAATAAAAATTACTAATTTTTTATGAGTGGATTCAATAGGGGGAAATGAAGTGTCGCATACCAAAAAAAATAGGTCAAGGTCAAAGGTCACTGACTCCAAAATCAGGAAATTATTACAAATAACATTTGTTGTGTCACTAGATACATTAGGGGGACACGATGTGTCACATACCAAAATGTGGGTCAGGGTCAAAGGTCAAGGTCACTGTGACCCCAAAATTGTGAAATTGTTAAAAATCATGATTTTTGTGTCCATTGAGAAATTATGGGGTGATGGTTTATCATGTCCCAAAATTTAGGTCAAGGTCAATAGTCAAGGTCACTGTGACTTCAGAATCAAGAAATCTTTGAAAAGTATTTTTTTTTTGTGTCAGTGGATACATTAGGGGGACGTCACATGTAGGTCAAGGCCGAACGTCAAGGTCACTGTGACCCCCAAAATCATGAGATTTATAAAAATCATGATTTTTTTTGTGTCCATTGATACATTGAGGGAAGACGATGTGTCCTGTACCAAAATTTAGGTCAAGGTCAAAGGTCAATGTCACTGTGACCCCAAAATCAGGAATTCATTGCAAGTCACATTTTCGTATGCCTGTCGAAGACGAGGTCATGCAATGCGATGTTGCGTTCTATCCATTCATCCATTAACATTTGTTGTCCATGCGATAACTAGTTTCAAGGTATGGATTGGTACCAAATTTTGAGTATACCTTACTCGCATGGCAAAGAGGAGCCATACATCAATCGATCAAAGGTCAAGGTCACAGTCACCCAAAACTGAATCAAGTATAAGATGTGATATATGTTACATTCTCAGAAGCACAAAATTGTAGACCTTTCTCTGGTGTGCTAGCTACCACTTGGAATCAAGGCTACAAACTTGAAATTTGGACCAATATAATTCCAGATATACGGGCGTATATTGAAGCCCCTTGGGCTCTTGTTCCCTTTGTAAACATATGAAACCAGTCCAAATCCAAAACTGTATTTGGACAACAATTATTGATCTGACCAACATTTACATGTACAAAAAGACAATCCTAAACTCAAAAAAAATTATATTTTTATATTCATGATATCTCATTCTGGCACTCCAAACTGCACCTCATAGGGGTTAAATCCTCAGTAAACCACACCAGGTCCTTTGAGAGCAATCAGTTGAGCCATCCAAGAATTAATTTAAATAATGGAAGTCAGGAAGACGATAAAAAGGACAATGAGGAGTGGATTATATCAAGTATTGTGGTCATGTATTCTCCAATATTCAATGATATATATTATTCTTCTTGGAATAATATCTCACAGACAAGGCAGGTGTGACAGACAGACACACAGACAGACAAACACAGATGGACAAAGCAAAACAATACTGGTAGGTTCACAATTGTTTGAGAAGCTCAAAGCAAGCTAATAATTGCATCAAAGGAATACCTTTCGTACCTACAAAATGTATGTTAACCACAAGAGCATGTTTGTATATAATAAGGATATAACACAGTTCAATCGACTATCCCAGAATTCCCGAATCTGCTGTAATAGTGGTCTAGACTGGAAGAGATAGGGAGATACAAACAAGCTGGGCACATATCTATAGCCTTAGGGTGGCCTGTGGCTCAGTTCGAAGTGTTATCGGTTTTATGCGCAACAGTGATAGCCTTGAGCGGCTGTCTGATCCTGCACAAGCCTCATGACTCCTACACCCCATAAAATTGCAGGCAAAACGTTTTTGGAAATCAGAGAGAAAACACTAACAATTCTATGGTTATCTCCAGCTGGCCTCTCGGAAAATGATACAAGAGAAAGCCGAAGTTGAGGAAGAGAACAAAAGCTAGCCTCTTAATGTTGCAAAATTTCAGCTCAGTTTTCAAAATTTGCTATTTTTATCAGGGACTATAAACAAATACACAGGTATATATATACCCAGGGTTAGATGCAGGATTTCCGCCAAAGTCCTTGTTTGAAAATAGCTTTGTCGTTATTTGAAAAAATAATTTTGCAAAATGGCTAATATCACTCAAATGGTGTTGAACATGCCAAAACATTGTCAGTTTGTGTTCTTTGAGTGTTTTACACAAACTACTGTGCCTTTTGCCCCTGATATTCACTTTAATCTATGAGTTTTCTAAAATAAAGTCATTTGATTTTGTGGAAAAATGGTCATTTGATTTTATAGTTGTGTCCTTTTTAAGGACGCTGTGAGACCTTGTATCTAACTCTAATACCAGTGTCATTTAGAAAGGGGCCATCTAAGTAGTACGTACGCGATTCTCATAAATTTAAACCAGCGTACATAGTGAAATATCCAGATTTTTAAACCCCCTCCCACCTGCTTCACTGCATACGTAATACTTTAATACTTGAATGCCCCCAAAGTACATGCAGGTAACATTTCTATCCAATTATTTTGAGGATGACGCTTTCTTGGTGAAGCACAAGTATGGATGAGCCAGTCCCATGTAAGCCTGAAACCCCTGCCAGAGTTTGGCACCAAATTGCCAGCAGTAAATGTAAGCGCTCTAAACCACTCAGCCACATCAGCTTCCACAGGTGGATCATGGATATGAAAACTGATAAAACTAAAATTAAAATGGAATCTTGTACAATGTATGTTGTAGCTTTTTAATATTGTGAAAACAGAACTGATAACAATATTGCCATGACCATCAAAGAACAGAAGTTCAAAGTTTCCATTACCTCTAAACTCCAATAATTATCAGACTGGCAATACAATATCACTGAAATTATAATTAAATAATTACCGATATGCAAAGTCCTCTTAACATGTCTAAACTCTTCGGAAAAGAATTAATACAATTTAAGCTGATTCTATATACAGTAATCCCTCTAATAATTCAACCCCCTTTAATCACTCCCAATTTGATATACAAATTCAATAATCTGTTCTAATAAATTTGATCAACCTTTAAAATCATTGAAATAGAGAAGGAAATAAAGGATTATCTACATGAATTTGAACCAGTTTCCTATTCCTACGAAGTAGGCTACAGATCGCAAATTGTCCGGTAATGAGTCAGTCCATCCGAATCCTTTCGTCGGCAAAAAAAGGAGAACCGTTGACATTAGAACCTTGATTTTTGGCATGAACGTGCATTAGGGCATTGTTACCAGCAAGTTCTGATCTGAAATAATTCTGATTAAAATTAGATTTATAATTAACACTTCAGTATATTGTTATAGATATATGTAAACTGTAGCCTTTAACGTGTATCCTATTTCACATCCAAACATCTCACCATTGACCACAAATTCAGGTCAAATTACCCACGGCTAAAAATACCCTGTCATGCCACATGGCCCTATTACTGAGGTTAATCTTAACGTGCATCTGGGACAATTCCACAATTGCCGGACAGCATAGGCCTACTGCATATACCCTCAAACAATCAGCGCTGTTTCCATAACTTAAATTGTTAAACCATATCATTGAAATAATATAGCAGAAAACATTGATGTGAGTTATGATATGTACACTATGACCAAAGACATGTTCATAATGTGCCAATCGGATAGTTAGGACAATCATTACTTTGCATCAGAGAGTGTGTGACTTGGATTCAAGGGTTAAGACTTTGGAGGGAAGTACAATTTTGACAGCAGAAATATGACCCCGCCATTTGCTGATTAGAGCGATAAAACAGGGTAGGCTAAATGGACCCTTTTCAATGCAGTATTTCTTGGCATGGATGTGAAAATATGAGGACATACTTTGGGGTTTTTTGTACCTCTTCAATATTGACTATATATCACACTTGGATATAATTTGAACAAAAAATTACATGTGTAAACAAAATATGTCTAAATTTCTCTTGTCATTTCAAATCTTGATCCATTTTGATTCCTTGATTAGGGGATACAGAATCACTGCCACTGAGTGTGCTGGTGTGTCACAGCAATGCAATTCCGATTCACACAACGAAGCTGAGGTGGTTTAAGGTTTATCAATGAAGAAAATCACCGATCAACCGCCATAGAATATAATGTGAAACAAGAAAACCGGAATAGTACATTCATCAGATTGCCAATGCCCAAAATGTGTTGTCTCATATATCTAGATAACAACGTGATGTAGAGACGCTATTTATTCGTCCTTGTACCGGTTATGCTCAAGAGAATGACATAGAATCATTATCATCTTGTGCATAGAAGGTGTTGGTCTTGAGTTGAATTACCGTAAACTACATAAATGCTACCTTTCTACTATAGTACTATATATAAAAATTTGTTGTATTGCTGGGAAAATAATGTGATTCAAAAAGTTGTTTTGATCCTGGACAAGGGCACTGAAAACCATTAAAGAGATGTAAATGTATTTTCACACATAAAGCTTGAAATCTACTGAACCTATATTATTCAATCTGTTTCCTTTAATTAAAAAATTGTAAAATTAAATCGGCGATCGTTATTTATTTTGGAATGAAGGCGCATTAGGAGACTGTTACCAACAAGTTCTGAGCTGACCTACTTTTAATGAAAATTTCCGGTGATTTTTGATGAAAATCACTGGCGATTCTGACTTGGGCGGTGCCCATCTTAATATAGGTAGGATTTCAACTGGGGGTGGGGATTTCCAAGAGTTCAGTTCGCGTTCCGAGTCCTAATGCCTACTGTACTTCGTAGGTCCTGTGACGTTAGTCACAGTGCTCATGTGAAGTAGGCTACCATCTGCAAATTGTCCGGTAGTCAGTCAGTGAGTGAGTCCATCCATATCCTTTCGTCGGCAAAATAAGGAGAACCGTTTACATTAGAACCTTGACTTTTTGCATAAAGGTGCATTAGGGGACTGTTACCAGCAAGTTATGAGCTGACCTACTTTTAATGAAAATTTCTGGTGATTTTTGATGAAAATCACTGGTGATTCTGACTTGGGCTGTGCCCATCGTAATATAGGCAGGATTTCAACTTGGGGCTGAGGGATTTCCAAGAGTTCAGTGCACGTCGGAGTCCTAATACCTGCGCTACTTCGAAGGTCATGTGACGTTAGTCACACTGCCATGTTGTCAACTCAACTGTTCTAACAAATTTGATCACCCTCTGACTTTACTGTCAGAAATTTTTGTGATTGAATTATTAGAGGAATTAACATAAGGAGTAATTGGACTTCGACAGAAGCTAAAATATTACCGTGACGCATGTTACAAACATATGGACCAATTTCTGTGATCCATCCGTTTTATCCGAGTGGCGGTTCAGAGGGGTTTAGTTGTATTTCCGGTGATATTGACAAGATAGACACCTGACAGAAAGATGCTTACCAGTTTTTGAATTCTCGGCTGAGTTAGATATAACTATGTAAATATACATGTACTCAGGGAGACTTTATTCCCATGATCTTATCACATAACCTGGTACTATTCTTTAGATCATTACAACAAATGGTTCTCGTTATCAATATCAGCTGCAAAAACAATCTGTTTCCTCTAAGGCACAGTGCTCAGATGCTGGAGAAAACTATCGCGCTCAAAGTAGCTCGTAACCAACTCTTGCTGCAATCCCACATGGGCACGTTGCCAGTTTACATCATTATAATCACTGACAGAGTAAGACAGAGTAATATAACATAGGATAAGAAAAAATAAGTTACAGTGAACAAAATAAAATAGGACAGGCAGCCACATTTTATTTATTTATCTTTTATGCCATGCCGACTTTAGTCGAAGTGTCATTATGTTTTTTCCTTAATTGTCCTTCCTTTCATAATGCTTTTAAGGTAGTCCAGATTATATTTTAAGTTATGCTAAACTGACGACCTTCAAATTTCACAGGTGTGTTACAGAATATGCCTATTGAATTTGAAGTCGAATTCACAGTATGCGAAAAAGCATATTTTGAGTTACACTCTTTATCTTCACAGTTCACAGAAATCTGATGGCAAGGTCAATTTGCGGTCGAAAGGTCAATGCCAACTTCACGATGGCCGTAATATATAGCATTCTTTTGATATACTTCTAGTACATGTAAATTCACAGCTGTGGACATGGTGGAATGGGTGCAGAGCATGGCATATGTGTTCATGTGGACACATTCTACTCTTGTTTTTATTCACGCTTTTTAATGGACTGAACATCACTAATTAATAGAAACTTGAAGGAAGAGATCCTATATATGACAGCGACAAGTTTTGATAATATACAACAGCATTTTCAGTTCCACAAATTTATTTGAAGTCATTTCAGAGTACATGTACATGTAGGACATGACTGAATTATTACAGGACTTAACATAATTGTGATTGCCTAACATGAGTAGTGTGACTAACGTCACAGGACCTACGAAGTAGGGTGAGGAAGAGGACTTGAGGGTCTACGCATAATGTAAAAGGTCACCTAAGTAGGTCAAATTTTCATCAAAATCAGGTCAGCTCAGAACTTGCTGGTAATAGTCCCCTAATGCACGTTCATGCCAAAAATCAAGGTTCTACTTTCAACAGTTCTCCTTATTTTGCCGATGAAAGGATTCGGATGGACCGACTCACTCACTCATTACCGGACAATTTGCAAATGAGAGCCTACTTCGTCGGAATATTGAATGCATTCAAACTTTCATCACGGTAGTTGCTAGATAATATAGACAATTATATCTGGGTGGCCAGATGCCCAATATGAGCAGTGTGACTAACGTCACAGGACCTACGAAGTACATGTAGGGTAGGCATTAGGACTCCGACGCGAACTGAACTCTTGGAGATCCCCACCCCCAGTTGAAATCCTGCCTATTAAGATGGGCACTGCCCAAGTCAGAAATTTTCATCAAAAGTAGGTCAGCTCAAAACTTGTTGGGAACAGTCCTCTAATGCACCTTGATGCCAAAAATCAAGGTTCTAATGTCAACGGTTCTCCTTATTTTGCCGACGAAAGGATTCAGATGGACTGACTCACTGACTCACTGATTACCGGACAATTTGCAATCTGTAGCCTACTTCGTAGGAATATCTGACATGCACACATATGCCAAGGGATTGTGGGAACTAATCAAGATCACCCCCATATGAACATATACATTAAATGTACAAAATATTCTGGCACATTCAACATGCATTTGGCATGATTTCAATGTATCTGAATTTATTTCCCGATTAAGGATGTCAGAGATGAGCCTGACACATGATAAAGGCTTGTCGACTCCCAGCTAACGACATAAACAATCTTATAAATTGGCAATTAGTGCTGGATGGGAAATATCCAAGAATTCCCAGGTGATAAAAATGTATGATTTGGCCCAGTTTTAAGTACAGTCTGTCTGTTTGGCACCAAGTCAAAGTGGGTTTTAGTCATAGAGTGGCTATACTCGAACATGCTAAACGAGACTTCACCTCTAAGTAGTAATGATATATGTTACCTCATCAGCTGCAGAGGAGTGTGGAAGTACCACACAGTGTTAGCCTGTAAATGAAATCTGTTCACCTGCTGAAGCAAGTATGTTATCATACATAACGCACGGTTCGAATGCAGGAAAATCTATACCTGGAGTAATGAAGTAAAAAAGGTTCCAGTCTACAAATATTCTCACCAGTCAGTTGGTGTTGTTACCAAGGCAATCTCTGCCCCATTGGACAAAGCATGACATAACCAAACTAATACCAAAGAGCAAACAAGAGTTTTGAGCTTTGTAACCCCTGTCAGATTTGCTAAGAAATCAGATGAGAAAAAAACACAAGAAAATCCAAGTACATTTTTGACATCGCTCAATGTGGGAATGAAAGATTTGAAAAGAAGGATTCACATGCAGAATTGAATCACCATACAGTACAGCCATTTTGGATTCAGGCATGATGATTTGTGAATGTCATTCAAACAGACACAAAATAAATCAATACAATTAACTGTACTTAAAAGTTGTAAAGTTTGTTGCCTGTGATGAGCAGAACAGTTCACGAACACAATGGAGAGGAGCCCCGCAGCTCCCCAGATAAAGAGGGATACATTATTAAAAGGCCAGCTTCAATAGACATGAGAGACAAAATTTCAACTGCAGATGTTTGATTTCCTACAGATATAGGGGAGAGAACTCTAGTCTGACAAATCCCCTAGGGAAGACAACTCAGTAACTACCTTTGATACGTAGATGTAGACATATCTTGCAACACATTACAATAGTGTTTAACATATACATGTAGACAAATTCAAATTGCTGAAAAGTGTTTTTATTTGGGAAAAATGCAAACAAGAGTCGATGAGATGCAATATACATGTACCAACACAAAGCAGACATTGGTACCCATGGCTTGGATCTTGTGACCTTGGCATTGAAATGACTTTCTGACACACCCAAATCGATAATGAAAATTAATTATTTCCAATGAGTTTGAGGTGTCCTTGAAATTTGATCATAATCCACATCCCTGAACTGGAGTTATGACAGTAACAAAATGATTCTTCCAATTTTTTCTCATTTTCTGACCTGCATGTAGGTGAACTGGACCTTGACCGTTTGACCTCAGAATGAATTGGTACCTAGTACTATTATTTTCAAGAAATATACAGATCACCACACTTTGTCATCAAAACACTTCTGAGGTGGTGGCGTCCATTCCATAGTCAATGTCGTCAACATTCCAGGATAGAAATACAGAGTTCCCTTTCACTTTTGCAGTCTGAGTCTCTGCCATACTACGTCGGACAATGTGAGAATGCTACTTTCCGACTTTCGGTAGTATCCCATGATGCCATGAATGTCGCATACAAAGTTAGGATGAGATATTCATTCTCAGTAGAGAATGGATCATATTTGTTGTATTTTTCGATGGAAAAAGAAATTAAATGACTGGAGCAAAGGCATGCTATAATTCGCTCTGCTAAGGAAGTGTTTTAGGCACGGGATAGGGAGTGGGAATGATTGTCTCAAAGACAAGTTTAGTGTCTCCATGGTTCATGAAATAAAAACAAGTTTCACATTTCGGGATATCGACACCTGAACAGAAACAAATCTGAAGCAAATAAATAACCTTTTAAATACCATTTCGACAGGTAAAAAACACCATTAATTAACCGATATCAACAAGGGGTAGTCCAGATATTAATTACCTTGATTTGGACAAGGTGAGCATGACCCGTGAAATACCACAGTCCACAGTACCAAGAAAAGAATCCAGGATTCTCACCCTAGGAGGTTGATGGGGTCATGATGGGCATAAATAAACATTAACGGTACCCATGTCAGTCTGAAATTATGTACGTATAGGACACATACACAGATGCTAAATATTCTTGCATTTCCTGATACATCTATGTATGCAGAACTGACATTACTCGTTAAAAAATTGCAATTATGCCAAATGTTTATAGCAATCATGTAAAATAGAAGAATACCCTACTGGACTGTCACCATGCCTTAGCAGTGCGAGAGGCCAACCCATGCAGTCTACATGGTCTATGAGTCTGCCACAAATACTTTGAACTAGTTCTCAAATAGTCTGGTGGACAATACATGAAGAATTAGGCGATGCTGTTCATTTAAAAATTTGACCTGGGAATGCTACAACACATGTACATCATGTATGTTGTGAAGCTGGAATATTTCTTTCTTTGAGATCATGAAAAAGTGACTACCGGTATCGGGTTTTACAGGTAATAAATTATACAGGATAAAATTATTAACCGTTTTCCACTTTTCAAAATGTGATTGTTTTTAATAATATATGTATCAACGGATTAGCATATTTATTTGATAACATCATGTAGTCTAGCTTGTAGAGGTGTTTATTTCTGTATTGCCCTTTCAACAGGAGACATATATGCTGAAGCTTCCAACATCTTTCTACATGCACCTGCAATCATCGGTCTACCTCCATCAAAGTGACCAAGTGGGAAGGTCACCCACCAAGGCAGTGGTCATTAAATAAAAGACCCTCCTGGCCAATCTGTAGCTAGGAGATTGACACTGGCACAGACTAGGGGCAATAAAAGAAAGGTCTCTGATCCTGACAAATATTGACTCTAGCCCTTGATAGGAGTCCCCAAGCTTGACCACAGGCTGGGTGTCCTACCCTTGGAAATAACCCAGCCAAATGACCAGACAACCACTTGACCACATGTCCATCCCTGCAACCGGACAGGTACTTGGCAACATTATATCTATCATGCTCACAAGTGGGGCTAGTGAGCTGGGAGCTGTCAGGTGAGAGTCAAACTCTGTTCCATTTACCCATAATAAACCACCAATTTCAGACAAACTTGGATATATGCGGATTACCTTAAATACTACATTATACACAGTACTAGCAGCAGCACTGTAGATTAATAATAAAAGGGAAGCATACAATATCTACAATTTTGTAAGCAAGCATACATGATGGGCTATCTTTTGAAACAATAATTTGGCATGGTTCCGAGATTCAATCTAAATGGTGATCTGGGAAGCAGTCAATTGGCATCTTCTGAGATTGAATCAGAATGTCGCTGTGGGAATCAATAATTGAACATGGCCCTGAAATCCAATCAGGATAGCGATATGGAAAGCAATCATATGGCATGGTTGTGAGATTCAATCTGAATGTTAATCTGGGAAGCAGTAAATTAGCATGTTTTGTGATTGAATCAGACTGTCGCTGTGGGAATCAATAATTAGACATGGCCCTGAAATTCAATTAGGATAGCGATATGAGAAGCAATCATATGGCATGGTTGTGAGATTCAATCAGAATGTTTATATGGGAAGTAATAATTTGGCATTATTCTGACATTCAATCAGAATTTTGAAATTTGGGGCAATAATTTGGGATGGTTCTGAGTGTGGGCAATGCTCAAATAATTCAATCACTCCAAGAGTTGATCATTCACCTCCTAAACATGTGACGTATGATCAGACCTCAATTTAAGGAGTGCTGATGGTAACCTCTCAACAGGTTACCATGAATTCTACACTGGTAACCTGTGGGAACCTATTGCATAATTATTAACCTAATGTCATATTATTAGTCAAAATTATGGGGACCTGAAAATAGGTTACCACTATTTTTCATATGGCAGCCTCCAGGCAACCTGAAAACAGGTTACCACCTTAAATTGAGGCCTGTATGATCATACAATGTATCCTTGTTTTGTTCCATTTCTGTTAACTTTCCATTTTGTTAAATTTGATCATGCCAATTTAGTGATCAACGAGAGATCCTGAAGGATCTTGGCGCCCACCATTGTCCGATAATTGTAAGCTAATGACTAGAGGATCTTTTTGTCCATTGTTACTAAGAACAAACGATTGATTTGTAATTTTGTTTACAGAATTTCGAATCTGAGCGAAAAAGATCGGAAAAGGGACACTGAAAAACACCAAGATATAATCTAAGTTTCAGGAGTTTCAAGATTTCTAGAAACTGTACTTATGTCGGTTGTTATAATACAAGAGAAATGAGCAAAGTTAGTCTGAAAGTGAATGTACATGTTCGGAGGATCCTTCGCCTTTGTTTTGTAGTATTTTTTATTATTTTTTTTTGCACGTGTCATCATTGGGCATTGGAAGCGAGGACCAATCTCTTTGACACTTTGGCATGAGCTATGAAACATACTTAAGATTTCATAATTAGGAACGAATGCTAATTCTGTTCTGTTTAATGGGCTAGTTTGAGATATCTCTTTTAAGATACCATGCTCGAAAATAGTAAGATGGTACAGTACTTAATACTGAAGGGATCCGGTCCAGGCAGTGAAGTTGAAACTTCAAAAGTGCCTGAATCCTGATTATCTCCTTTGGATAGAAACATGCAGTAGTCTACAGTTGTCGAGTTCTGACGTTGAGTCACAAGAGTGACGTCCCTTCATGTAGCCGACCCGCCAGCAGACGAAAGGGTGGAGCAGTTCATTTGCTACTGCATGGACTAAAGAAAACTGATTTAAAATTTGAAGAAATACATTTTAATTCCGAATTATTTGAACTCCTTGCTATGGAGGGTGAAGGTATGGATATTCTCTATAGTCAATATATAGAATATGCCCCTCCGTTTGATCTGCCGACTCTTGTGATGCAACGTCACAACTCCAGAATACCATAATAATTTGAAGCGTAACTTGGATTTTTGAATCGGACCAAAAATAGTATCTTGCACTACTAGGCCCCATGTGGGACCTGTGTATCAAATTTCAGAAAGATTCATGAAATATTTCCTGAGAATTCACGATAACAATGTTTCAAGGGGAAATTCAAGATGGCTGCCTTGTGGCCATGTTGGATTTTCGATTCGGACCAAAAAAGGTATCTTGCACAACTAGACCATAAAGGGAACCTGTGTACCAAATCTGAGAAAGATCCATGCAGTTTTTCCTGAGAAATCACGATAACAAAGTTGCATGGGAAAATCCAAGATGGCCGCCTGTTGGCCATATTGGATTTTCGAATCGGACCAGAAAAGGTATCTTGCATAACTAGACGACAAGGAGAACCTGTCTACCAAATTTAACAAAGATCCATGCAGTAGTTCCTGAGAAATCACAATAACAATGTTTCATGGGGTAATCCAAGATGGCCACCTGATAGACATATTGGATTTTGGAATCGGACCAGAAAAGGTATCTTGCACAACTGGACCACAAGGGGAACCTGTGTATCAAATTTGAGAAAGATCCAGGCAGTACTTCCTGAGAAATCATAACAAAATCTCATGGGGAAGTCTAAGATGGCCGCCTGGTGACCATATTGGATTTTCGATTCGGACCGAAAAAGGCATCTTGCATATCGAGACCCTAAGGGGAACCTGTGTACCAAATTTGAGAAAGATCCATGCAGTACTTCCTGAGAAATGACGATAAATTTTCATCGGGAAATCCAACATGGCTGCCTGGTGGCCATATTGGATTTCCGAATCGGACCAAAAAAGGTATCCTGCACAACTAGACCCCAAGGGGAACCTGTGTACCAAATTTGAGAAAGATCCATGCAGTACTTCCTGAGAAATCGCGATAACAAGGTTTCATGGGGAAATCCAAGATGGCTGCCTTGTGGCCATATTGGATTTTTTCGACTCGGACTGAAAAAGGTATCTTGCATAACTAGACCCTAAGGGGAACCAGTGTACCTAATTTGAGAAAGATCCATGCAGTACTTCCTGAGAAATGACGATAAAGTTTCATGGGGAAATCCAAGCTGGCTGCCTGGTGACCATATTGGATTTTCGAATCGGACCAGAAAAGGTATCTTGCACAACTAGACCCCAAGGGGAACCTGTGTACCAAATTTGAGAAAGATTCATGCAGTAGTTCCTGAGAAATCGCGATAACAAGGTTTCATGGGGAAATCCAAGATGGCTGCCTGGTGGCCATATTGGATTTTCGAATCGGACCAGAAAAGGTATCTTGCACAACTAGACCCCAAGGGGAACCTGTGTACCAAATTTGAGAAAGATCCATGCAGTAGTTCCTGAGAAATCGCGATAACAAGGTTTCATGGGGGAAATCCAAGATGGCTGCCTGGTGGCCATATTGGATTTTCGAATCGGACCAAAAAAGGTATCTTGCACAACTAGACCCCAAGGGGAACCTGTGTACCAAATTTGAGAAAGATCCATAAAGTAGTTCCTGAGAAATCGCGATAACAAGAATTGTTTACTGGACGGACTGTCGGACCACGGACGAAAAGCGATTTGAATAGCCCACCATCTGGTGATGGTGGGCTAAAAATATGCATTTCCTGTAATTGAATGATTACAATTAGGACTGGCATGGACAATCAGTGCCCAGAACATAACACACTGTACATGTACATGTAGAATACAGTCATAACATTTAGATTATGCATATATATATTTCTGTGACAACTGTTGAAGATACAGACTACAGTCCTTCACAATAAAATGTTACAACTTGTTCAAATCTTAGTGAAACTATTTCTTTGATTCAACTTCAAAGGTCCCATTCACTACTTCATGTAACTATTTGTCTTAGTGATTCCATTGGCAGTTTATGGATAGTGAAACCTGTGTAAACTGACCATGCTTGGGACCAGATCATTATGGTGTCGGTTTTCACAGGATTTCACAGGATTCTGTTATACAGTTTTACCAATGTACTGGGTAGTTACAGATTAGTTGATTTACCTAGGCGTCGCTATTCTCAGAGTGCACTGTACAACTCATTTATTTTCGTACATCATGTTTTAAAACATGTAGTGTGATTCCTATGCTAAATATGGTGAATGCTAAAAATAATTAAATTTGCTGTTTGAAAAAAAAGATTGAAAACTTCTCTTCCAGGATAATTTGCATACATCAGATGTAAGGACAGAATTCTGAATATGAAACTCCAGGAGAGGGTAACAATTATGGAAGGCTGGTAGCACTAATGTACTGCATGAAATTCATAGACATACGATGCTTTACTACGGTAACATTGATTTGCCATGGGTAAAAGTCCAATATTGATAGACAATGAAATATGCAAAATAGAAACTACTCAAACACAATGGCTACATAAACCATTACCATGGTCTATAACTATTACCATGAGAATCATTGAGTGTGTGCGGAGGGCTGGTATGAGCATATTGACACACAATCAGTCTATTATATAACAATATTTCAAATGAAGTACTTAATAAAATAATTTAATTCCTTACCCTATATTCTTCTTCTGCATAAATGCATTCTCCTGTGCAAAGAGAAATAAAAAAACTTGAACATTCAACACATGTAATCAATTTAATTCAACATTAATAAGACCAACATATCAGAAAGTAGGTTGCAATTAAATGTATACCAGAGTCCTTCCTCCGGACAAACTAATATATATAGAAAAGAAACAACTGAAGAAAGAAACTATGTAAAGTAAATAGTAAAAGCAAAGTATCATATTATTTTTAAATATGACACACGAAAATAGTAATTGCAATGAAAAATAAAAATTAGAAATTTAGAAAATAGAAAATTTAGTTGTACATGAACACGTATGGTAATCCCTCTATTAATTCAACACAGGAAGTGAATTTTCTGAAATTAGGGGCGATCAGATGTATTAGTACAGAAAGTTAACAAAATGATACAAAATCCTGCACATAATCTATTATTTCCTCATAATTTTAATGATTTCAGAGGTGATCAAATATATAAGAATACCTGATTGAATTTTATCCCCAAATTTGGGGGTGATAATTTTGATAAGGGGATTGAATTATTAGAGGGTTTACTCTTCCACTTTTGAAATTGAGGAAGAAAAAGTAGATTTTACCTGAAGCTAATGGAATGGTAACTAGAATAGCCAAAGCAATGTTGAACAGAACTTCTGGTAAATTAACACAGCTAAATCCACTCATGGTAAAATATATTCCTATACCGAAACAAATCAACTTGGTTTGCTGGGTAAATTCCCCCTCTCCTGTGCTGAATTCTTGGTTTCCATGGAAATATTTCCTGTACCTCCTTAACTCCAAAGTAATCACTGTGTGCGATTCACATACCACAGAAATAATAAATAACACTGGACTTTTTGAAATACACAAAAAACTGAAACAAAATGGAATCTGTATACCATCACAGGTGGTGAAATAAAAAAATGATTTTAAATTCTCCTCAGCACATCATAGCTCTGTTTAAACTCGAACACTCCTCCAAACTCCTCGGCTGCTGGCAGCCGTGCTGTAATACTAAAACATGAACAGTGTGTGCGGCTCCTGCCTCCGCACTGCCAACTTGTGACAGTGTAGGAAAGTTCAGAAGTTTGTGTTGGCTTGCACCCCTCCAGAATCCACAGGTGAAGTGGGAAGCCCACTGGCGCAAGTAAATACACCCAGGCACTTGTGGGTATAAACAGAGAGCAAATACTGTAACAAGGGCTTCACATGCTGAGCTGATTGGCCCAAGCCCCTAGGGAGTTCACCAGGAGCGTTAATAGACCATGCCCCTCCTAAACTATTAAATAGCAACAGGCCCTTTAACCCATTAACATAACTCGGCCTGTGTTGGAGTTCTCCAAGTGATGCTGGATTCAAAACAGGTCCCATAAGGCTACATTATGTTAGTGGTGTGGTAGTAAATATGAAAATTGTGAAATTCTAGAAGCATGAGCGGTGTTGAAATCGGAAACCAGTCTAATTCATGTAGATTTACTACAGATTAATTCATTGAGAATACTATATGTAGATGTAAATAGGTCTCCTTTAACAGACTGGAAAACATACATGTGAACATTCTTTCTAGAACATACAGACATGTGTGGACACTGATCTTTTAATAATTGAAGGAAAGACAGCTAAAACATCTGCATGACTACACCGCAGGGAGAAAACTTCACAGCCAAGTATGTTGGTACACGTAAACTGTATACATGTACATGTAACTTTCTACTCTGCTCAGCAGAAAATACCAACTTGGCAATTCATGGTTAGGTGAAAAAAATGGGTATACCTACGTAACTCGATCTCAAGAAAGTGTGTACAAGAGTAGGAGAACAAGTTCGTGATTCATTTCGAGCTGTAACTGTTTCTGCAATAGGTTCTGCTTAAGGACCGTTTTTGGCACGAGCAAAGTTTGAGAGTAAAAATAAAATGCTCTCAGGAAATAACAAGCATTCAGTTGAACCAAATGGATGGATAGACAATGCAATCCGAAATTTCAATACACTTTAGCCATCTTCGAGTTCACAGAGCTGTATAATCTCTTGGGTATTACTAATGGGGTAATGCAGTGTACAAATGATGTACCCACTGGAGGTAATGGATACATGCATGTTCCATAGTATACCAGGCCTTGAATTTTGGAAATTTGAGGGCAAGGCCAATTTGATTAAATTGAGGGCACTAAGGCCTGGCTGGCATACAATTACTTGGAAATTAGCAGCGGTCATCAACGCCAGTAGGTAGGGCATCCGAGGCAATGGCCTTGGTGGCCTTGATTTAAGCTTCCAGAATATATCAGGTTATGGGTTGGGGCGAGGACTAGTTCAGGAGATGCTAAGATTTTCACAACTGTTTTAAGTAATGGATTGAGAAATTATTCCAGGAGTGTTATTTTGAAAAATTATTCTAATAAGGGAAATATCTATTTATATTTTCTGCATATGAACTCATAGTGCCTGGATATGTAGTTGATATTCTGCATTAGTTAAACGATTCATTAACAATTATAAGTTTTCATAACAGCACCTCTGGTGGAGCAGGGGAGATAAATCCCTTTTTTTTTTGGAGACATACAGCCTACATAACCCCACACCAGCCCCACCCTTGAATCCCCGGGGGTTGGGGGATGGGGATTCCCATTGACAAGGGCATTATGTCAGAGCTATACTGGTACCATATGATAAATCATAGTATCCAAAGTCCTGTCATGGCATGTGGTTTTGCTCTTATAGTAAAACCTCAACAAAAAAAATTTTTATATGCCACCAACACCACATGACCCATGATCCAGCCTGAGGACAAGGTCAGTATTGAAATCGATTTACACTGAAAGGGAACACAAATGGGTATTGTGGTGGAAAGTTAGTGTCACTTCTTATTCATTTGCAAATGACCAACAAATTAACCCCTTCATGCTCTTGTTAGTGCAAATCAATTTCAATATGAACCTTGACCTCGGGTTCTGTCATGTCAGGGCTGGCGGAAGCAATTCTTGATTGGGGGGCTACTATCATAGCATTTTAGGCGAGGGTCCAGGGGGCACTTAAGTTCCTCAAGCTCCGGAGATCTAGATTGCCGGAGACGCGATTTCTGGTGAAATAAAATCACTCTCGATAAAGTGTATTTTTAGTTATTTCCTAAAACTTTTACCATGAAAACGCAACTGATGGTGGTTTCCTGCGAGCATTAGAAAAATATATGTATTATAAAGTAGCCAAGTAGCCTTTCTTTGTGAAAAAACTAATTGGAGGGATGTTCCAGGCGTAGTGAAAAAAATGTCCATTTCACAAAGAGACATCGTGTCGGAGGTATTTATTATCATTTAAAAAGTGTTGTTGATTTCTACCACTCGTCAGTGAACGATCTATTTCAGCCTTGCGTTGTTGCAAAACTTACCTGAGAACACGATGATCCATCGCAGCAAAATCACTGCTTGTTATTGCACGAAGAGAATACTGACTCAATCGATCTGATAGATCTAAGTCGCCAACAAATTTGTAAACAATGAAAACAGGCTACGGATCTAAGTGGGAGTCCTTGTAACAAATACAGATTTACAGTTTAATGTTACAAGTTTTTATAACTGACCATAACTGTTAGCAGTGAATTACTTGATGGCCAAGGGATGCAACAAAAAAAGAAAAAAATGTGAGAAAACCCTATATCCTGTCAATCATTATAGTTACTTGCAGGGAATTACCTGGAGAAGGGAGTACTTGGAGCAAAATTATTAGCCCCCCTACTCCGCCGGGCCTGCATGTGATGTTTCAGGCCTGGTTATTGAATATTTTGCTCGTCGTTTTAATACGCGAGCAAAATCTCATGCAAGGAAAAGTTTCTGTGTGTTGATATTACCATGCCGACACAAAGTTTGATGGTGTGACAGCAGATCTTCTGGACCCATCTACAATAACTAGTTGTGCGACTTGGATGGAAACATACCACAGCATGGTGAATAGGCACGTCATCGCTGTATTTCAACAAAAACTGTGGATTTTTAGGGGTGGGTATGCTGATCTGGATGGCTCCCATGAGCAAAGAGGCATTTTCCATAGGACGTTCTGGCTCCAGATAACTCCAGCATATTAGGCCGTCCACACTTGATTTTGTGTTTCCAGTCAGCTGCCCGCATGTCAATTTACCTGCTGCCCATTTTTTTTTTTTTTTCATTACTTTCATTTATTTTCATTATTGCATTTTTTCCTACTTTGTTGCACTTTCCAAGCACAAATTGAAGCTGTAACATGTTGAAATCAGTAAAATGTATTATGTTTAAACCAACCTCATTTTGCTCAGAAACAGACATCAGATCTGGCGATGTAAATGGAAAAAATGATGAAAATAATATGCTCCAGTGAGAAATCCTGTCAGGGGAGGTAACTCGTTTGTTTAAACATTCTCAAACAGGACTGCAGAAGGATGTCGGCTCAAATTTATTTTAAATAATGAGTAATAAATAATTGTCATTAGCCTTAAAAGAGAGCCTCCGTAAACGCAGTCCGACATGTAGCCCCTACAAGATATTTTATAATACTGATTTCTATTGAATGTTTAACCGGTAAAATCTTCTATCTGCTGGACAGAAATGTCCAGTAGCCTGGAAACGATATTTTATATGCCATATTCTCCACCCAAAATAATGAAACCCAACTTTTAAGTTAAATCACTCTGCAGGTAGTTTATCAGGTTTATTCGAGCATTCTCACAACAACACAGCTACCCTGAACCCAATCTAGCCCCAGAACTCACTAGATGCGAAAGTGACTTCTCGATTCAGGAAAGCTGTGTTGTTGTGAGAATGCTTAGAATGGATTCCAAGCCTGTGATTTAACTTAAAAGGTGGGTTTCACTATTTTGGATGAAGAAAATGGTGAAAAAGTATCGTTTTCTGGCTGCAGGACAGTTCGGTCTGGCAGCTAGAAGTTTTTGCTGGTTAAACCGTCAGCCCATACATTCAACAGAAATCAGTATTATATGAAAGTGTCTTGGATGGCTGCATGTTGGACTGCAGTGAATGATTTTATTGGACTAAGTATTTGACAGTGTTTTTACAAGGACAACAACGGCATGGTAACAGTTTCCTAATATTTTTGTCAGAGGCTTGTATATTTTCAGTGTTAGAGAATTGGACCATTCCCCTTACCCTCAAGTATTGAAAGTGTAACAAATCGTGTTCACATGTTGTAGTTCAACAAGCTGAACCCTACTGACATTTAATTTTGTGATATTGATTATGTAGGGTTCAGCCGTTGAACCGAAATTTCCTATCGCAAAATTTTCGCCTCCCGACCTGGGTAACAGCGGGTGGATTTACGCTCATAACAATGGATAATGCTTACCGCCTTGTACTCGTTTGGATAGAATACGTATTTGCCTACTTTCCTGGTGATTTATTTTCTCCATCCAGCTCCTTTAATTTCCATAAACGGCAAAAGAAAAAAATATCATCGCGGACGATCTTCCAAAAACGAAATCCGCCGCCATTTTGAAATGTCACTATGGTGGCACGAGACTAATTTGTAAATTCGGGATTGTAAACAGGAAGGTCGGAAATGGCTCATTCATTAGGCTGTCACATTATCTGCATTTAAATGTAAAATTGTAACCATCGGTATCAAGCATAATAGAAGGCACACACTGAAAAATGTGATTCACAGGATTTTTCATCTCCCTAAGCGACTGGGTCGACCGAGCGGATTCAGTTTTTCCGACTCTTGTACATGTAATCCTGAATTTAGATAACCTCACGTGAGAGAATCAGGGTCACGCGACAGTGTTCGAAAATGGCGGTGGATTTCGTGTTTGGAAGATCGCCCGCGATGATATTTTTTTCTTTTGCCGTTTATGGAAATGAAAGGAGCTGGACAGAGAAAATAAATGGCCAGGGAAGTAGGCAAATACGTATTCTATCCAAACGAGCACAAAGCGGTAGGTATTATTGTTTTTTTATGAGCGCAGGCCTTGTGATTTGAGGCGCGTGATCGCGCACGCGCACCAAACGCGGCTGAAGAGGCACCGAGGTGCGTTTTGAACGCGCGCCTTAAAGTTGATGACCCCCTTCAAAATTTTTCTATGTCAAATTTTGACGCGAATCCATTCGCGTGAAGATTCGCTTGACAGGGCATTCGGGCGAATCGAAACGGATTCGCGTAGAATTGAACATAAAAATAAATGTCACCAGTTGAAAACTTACGATTGAGGCCCGTTCGCCCATCGTCAACGTGGACACATGCTGTCGAAAACTGGGCTCTATATCATCTATCTATTGACATGTGCCTAGTATGTTCGCTGATCTGTCGAGCATTTTCATTGGCCCGTTCACGGCAGCCCGCCAATCGCTGTCATTGAAACAAGTGTCACGGGCCAACTTCGGCTTGGCAATTGAAAACGAAATGATGAAATTGCTACGGACACAAGGGCCTAAAAATGCGGAAACAAATTAGAAAAACGGCCCTGTGTCAGTGGGAAAGAAGCCTGAGTGATAACTTTGCATTCCATTTTAACGATGCGGGCTATAAGGTGGTACAGGCCTTTTGCAAAGCGTGTCAGAAACACTGCGATCAACTAAACACTGGGCGGCAAAATAGTAGCCGACGTCCGTTACGGCAAAAACGAAACTACTGAAGCCAAACTTGGTTTAGACACGTAAACAGCGCTGGACATCGCGAGTGTTTGAAAATTGAAACTGATTCAGACATTCCAGAGTTCTGTCACTGAAGGCAAGTGAATGGATTGAATGATTGAAGTGATAATGATGACAATGTAAAAATTGCCATGTGCTAGTCCTAGTCAGTTTGTTTCACAATTTGTGGTTTTTCAGAGTTTTATTTCTATTTTGCCAATCTTGTTTTCAGCCTTTGGCTCGAGCTCATTAACTGATTGTGTTAATTTTAAATAAAAAAAAACAAAACAATAAACTTAAAACAGTATTTCTTGATGTTATTATCACCTCAATATCTTTCATAGCTGTGGAGTAAACCAGTAAATATTAGTTCCTCCTGGATTCTCCTGAAACATTGCTGCGAGAATCCATGAACGGTTGGATTCTCAGCCAGAACACATTTATTTTAATTCACACCTTAACGTTTCAAACACTGTATCACACACCTTAAAAAATGTAGGTGTGCATTTTAGGTGTGCTAACCACACACCTCTCACGATTTTAGGTGTGCTTTAATCACTCACCCGGGCCCGTACAAATCACAAGGCCTGTGAGCGCAAATTCACCCGCTGTTACCCAGGTCGGGAGGCGAAAATAGGAAATTTCGGTTCAACGGCTGAACCCTACATAATCAATATCACAAAATTAAATGTCAGTAGGGTTCAGCTTGTTGAACTATGTTGTTGTTGTTGTCACATTGTCAATGTCAAACTGAGTGAACATCTGCAACATCATCACACTATGACTCACTGGTCAAATTGCTGCATCTGGAGTGAAGAACTTTTCAAATTCTAGCTTTCTAAACTCATATGAACAAGGATAATATTATAAGCTCCATTCTCAAATCAGCGGCAGTGTAGGGATGAGGTCGATGATTCGCTCTCGATTTGCAACTCGCGGGAACAAGCACATGTCGGCTGGTCTCTTTGCCAGTTCTCATCTTACCTCAACAGCCTAATCAGAGTTGCACCCCTTCATTGTGACCAGTAAGTGTCAGTTATCTCCCCTGATTGTGACCACTATTTGTACCAAATCACCTTTCTCAAATAATTTAAAACTGCACAATTGAACTAAACTGAAAAATTTGGAAAATAAATGAATATGCGCAACAATTTCATTGTATCAGGATGGGTGGGGTAGCTCCGATGGCGTCTGGTAGTAAGGCCCTACCAGAGCTAAAGTGGGAGCAATAGTTTTGTTAGGACTAAAATTAAAGTAAAATTTGTTCTGAAAATGTGAGCATTAGGTCATATTGTCTTATTCTGACCAATCAGCTGCCACAATTTTCCACCCACTGACCCAGACATTTGTTGACTATACTTAAATCATAAAACTTTTCTATTGGAGATGTTTTATGCTCCAACAATTTGAATATACTGCTAATATGGTACTGCACAGGTCATCAGATTCTAACTTTTGCCCATCCTTCTGGGCAGGCTTAAATGGGTATATTTACAGATGGCCGCTTTGAGGAGTGACTGGTCATGCTAACCTAAAGCGACAACGTAGGTTCAAACAGGAACCACCTGATAGAGGATGCTTTCTTTAATTTGTCTTGTTTTCCTGGGAATTAAATATG